>CABHPR010120779.1:32052-62298 GCA_902168415.1 Peromyscus melanophrys | reverse complement strand
TGTGTGTGTGTGTGTGTGTGTGTGTGTGTGTGTGTGTGTGTGTGTGTTTACGTGTTTGTCTGTGTGTGTAAATCTTTATTACATAAGAAAGAAAACATGATCTTTCTTTCTTTCCCCATTATCCTCTCTCATTCACACCTTTCCACTTCTCTTAATCCCCTTTTATTCCCCAAATAATCCTCCTATGCACACATACACATACGCATTCTGCCTATGAGAAAAAATATGTTTTTCTTTTTTGTCTGGATTATTTTCCTGAACATGGTGATCTTCAAGTCATAATTTCAAGTGTGTGTGTGTGTGTGTGTGTGTGTGTGTGTGTGTTCTTGTATAGCTGCATTTGCATGTGTGTGCACATGCATGTGGAGGCCTAAAGACAGCCTCAGGTATTAGTCCTCAGGAGCTAGCTAAGTTGCTTTTTGAGCCTCATTTCTAATTGGCCTGGAGCTTGCCAAATAGTCTAAGCTGGCTCTCCAGTCAACCCAAGGGATCTGCTTAGGTCTGCCTCTCCAACACTGTAATTACTAGCGCATGACACTGCCAGGCTTTTTATGTACGTTCTGGGAATTGAAATCAGATCTACATGCTTGCATGGAAAACACTTTACCAACAGAGCTATTCTACTACACAGCTATTTTTCATGTAAGTCAAATCTTTGAGCAGATGATTCTCTAGGCACATGTTTGGTGATCTGTCCAGAGCAAACTTTCTTATATTTTATATTTGTAGGTTGACAGTTTCCAGATATTTGCATTTGGGGGTTCTTTTGCTTGTCAGTCCCCCCCATTGGGTATCATTCTTTGTATATTTTACTCAGAATAGAAGGAGAATCCAGACGATCCTCCCACATTTTGATGAGAAATATCCTCAGCTAAATGTCTAGGTTTACCACTTATAAGGTCAACTTTACATGTACACAGAATACAGTATGAGCAAGCCATTTGAGACTGCATAAGAATCTCCTTCTCAATAATACACTTTTTATTTCTGTCTGAAACTCTAGCAGAAGTGCCTGTCATTCCCTATTTCTGGGTACATTTAGTGCATAACAGTGTGTTGTCTAAGAAAATAAGAAGTCACTGCAGCTCTCTCCTCATCCTGAGCCCCCATGAGATTTTCCTTTAAAGTTTAGATTTCTACAAACATTATCTTCATGGAATTCTAGACTTTCTACTGTACATTTCAAAACTCAGATTCAACTTAGTATATAATTTCAAAGATACTTCCACATATTTTAATTTTTTTATATTGTAATTACATCATTTCTCCCTTCTCCTTTCCTCGCTCAAAACTCTTCCATGTACCCTCTCTTTCAAATTCATAGCCTCTTTTTTTAATGGTAGCTGTGTGTGAAAACAGCATCCCACATCCCAATACCAAAACATGCACTAGCATGTTAGGATTCTTACAACAGAATACAACCAAATTGCCTGGCTGAAACATTGGCAATAAAACCATTTTCTTGTGTGTGTGTGTGTGTGTGTGTGTGTGTGTGTGTGTGTGTGTTTGTTTCTCTGGCCTCGAACTCATAATCCTACTGCCTCTGCCTCCTTCAGCAAATCCTACCAGTGTGCGCCAGCACAACTGGTGGAAATAAAACCATTTTCTAATCAATATTTTAATAAATATATGCAGTATGTGCTGCTCAAGGATCTCAAAACACATGTATTTTAACTATTTCATTTATTTAGGATTCTCTTAGAATTTTGTTTCTTTCTCCTTTTTTTTAAATTTATTTTTCAAGACAGGGTTTCTCTGTGTAGTTTTGGTGACTGTCCTGGCTCTGGCTCTGTAGACCAGGCTGGCCTCAAACACATAGAGATCTGCCTGGCTCTGCCTCCCAAGTGCTGGGATTAAAGGCGTGCGCCACCACCGCCCGGCGTACCACATTTTCTTAATCCATTCTTCAGTTGAGGGGCATCTAGGTTGTTTCCAGGTTCTGGCTATTACAAATAATGCTGCTATGAACATAGTTGAGCATGTGTCCTTGTGGTATGATTGAGCATTCCTTGGGTATCTGTCCAGGAGTGGTATCATTGGCTCTTGAGTTAGATTGATTCCCAATTTTCTGAGAAACTGCCATACTGATTTCTAAAGTGGCTGTACCAGTTTGCATTCCCACCAACAGTGGAGGAGTGTTCCCCTTTCTCCACATCCTCTCCAACATAAGCTGTCTGCAGTGTTTTTGATCTTAGCCATTCTGACAGGTGTAAGATGGTATCTCAAAGTCATTTTGATTTGCATCTCCCTGATAATTAAGGATCCTGAGCAATTCCTTAAATGTCTTTTGGCCATTTGAAATTCTTCCTTTGAGAATTCTCTGTTTAGCTCTATAGCCCATTTTTTAATTGGATTGTTTGATATTTTGATATCTAGTTTCTTGAGTTCTTTATATATTTTAGAGATCAACACTCTGTCAGTTGTGGGGTTGGTGAAAATATTTTCCCATTCTGTAGGCTGTTGTTTTGTCTTATTTACTGTGTCCTTTGCCTTACAGAAAGAAGCTTCTCAGTTTCAGGAGGTCCAATTTATTAATTGTTGTTCTCAGTGTCTGTGCTACTGGTGTTATATTTAAGAAGTGGTCTCCAGTGCCAATGTGTTCAAGACTATTTCCTACTTTCTCTTCTATCAGGTTCAGTGCAGCTGGTTTTATATTGAGGTCTTTGATCCACTTGAACTTCAGTTTTGTGCATGTTGATAGATATGGATCTATTTGTAATGTTCTACATGTTGACATCCAGTTATGCCAGCACCATTTGTTGAAGATGCTTTCTTTTTTCCATTGTGTAGTTTTAGCTTCTTTGCCAAAAATCAGGTGTTCATAGGTATGTGGGTTAATGTCAGGGTCTTCAATTCAATTCCATTGATCCACATGTTGGTTCTTATGCCAATATCAAGCTGTTTTTATTACTATAGCTCTGTAGTAGAGCTTGATGGCTTGATGTCAGGGATGGTGATGCCTCCAGAGGTGGCTTTGTTGTACAGGATTCTTTTAGCTATCCTGGGTTTTCTGTTTTTCCAAATGAAGTTGAGTATTGTTCTTTCCAGGTCTGTGAAGAATTATGTTGGGATTTTGATGGGGATTGCATTGGATCTGTAGATTGCTTTTGGTAAGATTGCCATTTTTTTTTTTTTTTTTTTGCTGTTAATCCTACCTATCCATGAGCATGGGAGATCTTTCCATTTTCTGACATCTTCAATTTCTTTCTTCAGAGACTTAAAGTTCTTGTCATACAGATCTTTCACTTGCTTAGTTAGAGTTACCCCAAGGTATTTTATATTATTTGTGGCTATTGTAAAGGGTGATGTTTCTCTGATTTCTTTCTTAGCCCGTTTATCATTTGCATATGGGAAGGCTACTGATTTTTTTTAGTTAATCTTGTATCCTTCCACATTACTAAAGGTGTTTATCAGCTAGCTGTAGGAGTTCCCTGGTAGAATTTTTGGGGTCACTTATGTATACTATCATATCATCTGCAAATAGTGAAAGTTTGACTTCTTCCTTTCCAATTTGTATCCACTTGATCTCCCTTTGTTATCTTATTGCTCTAGCTAGAACTTCAAGTACTATATTGAATAAATATGGGGAGAGCTGACAGCCTTGTCTTGTTCCTGATTTTAGTAGAATCGCTTTGAGTTTCTCTCCTTTTAATTTGATGTTGGCTGTTGGCTTGCTGTAAATTGCCTTTATTATGTTTAGGTATGTTCCCTGTATTCCTGATCTCTCCAAGACCTTTATCATGAAATGTAGATGTAACCAACCGCCTTATTAAATAAGAGACACAGAGCCAATGTAAAGATGAAAGCCAAAGAGGTCAGAGCTAAGAGCCTTACCCGCTTTTCCGCCAGCTAGCCTCTCCTGCCAAGAGACCTCTCCGAAAAAGAAGTACTTCCTGTGCGTTCGCCTTTAAATAAGAGTCCTTGTTCTTCCTTCTCATTGGTTGTAAACCCAACTACGTGACTGCCTCGTCACTGCCTCTCTGTACAGACCTCCAGGTCTTCTATGGTTGGTATTGAGATTAAGGGCGTGTGTCTCCAATGCTGGCTGTATCCTTGAACACACAGAGATCTACCTAGTTTTGCCTGCCGAGTGCTAGGATTAAAGGCGTGCACCCACCACTGCCCTGGCTTTCGCTATGGCTTGCTAATAGCTCTGACCCCTAGGCAACTTTATTTATTAACATACAAATAAAATCACATTTCAGTACAAATAGAATACCACTATATTGAAGGGGTGTTGGAGGCCTTTTTAGCATCTAATGAAATGATCATGTGTTTTTTTTCTTTCAGTTTATTTATATGGTGTATTACATTGACAGACTTTCGTATGTTGAACCATCCTTGCATCTCTTGGATGAAGCCTACTTGATCATGGTGGACAATGTTTTTGATGTGTTTTTGGAGTCAGTTTGTCAGTATTTTATTGAGTATTTTTGCATCAATGTTCATGAGGGAGATTAGTCTGTAATTCTTTCTTTGTTGCATCTTTGTGTGGCTTGGGAATCAGAGTAACTGTAGCCTCATAAAAGGAGTTTGGTAGCATTCCTTTTGTTTGTATTGTTTGGAACAATTTGAAGAGTATTGGTATTAACTCTTCTTTGAAAATCTGACAGAATTCTGTGTTGAAACCATCTGGTCCTGGGCTTTTTTTGGTTGGGAGACTTTTAATGACTGTTTCTATTTCTTTAGGGGTTATTGGTCTATTTAAATTGTTTATCTGGTCTTGATTTAACTTTGGTATGTGGTACCTATCCAGAAAATTGTTCATTTCTTTTAGTTTTTCCTATTTTGTGGAGTACAAGTTTTTGATGTATGACCTGATGATTCTCTGGGTTTCCTTGTTGTCAGTTGTTACATCACCCTTTTCTTTTCTGATTTTGTTAATTTGGATGCTCTCTCTCTCTCTCTGCCTTCTGGTTAGTCTGGATAAGGGCTAGTCTATCTTGTTGATTTTCTCAAAGAACCAATTCTTTGTTTCATTGATTCTTTGTATTGTTCTCTTTCTTTCTATTTTACTGATTTCAGCTCTCAATTAGATTATTTCTTGGTGTCTATTCCTCCTGGGTGAGTTTGCTTCTTCTTTTTCTGGAGCTTTTAGGTGTGCTGTTAAGTCACTAATATGAGATTTCTTCATCTTATTTACATGGGCATTTAGTGCTATGAATTTTCCTCTTAGCACTGCTTTCATAGTGTCCCATAAGTTTGAGTATGTAGTACATTCATTTTCATTGAATTCTAGGAAATCTTTAATTTCTTTATTTTTTCCTTGACCCATTAGTGATTCAGTTGAGCATTATTCAGTTTCCGTGAGATTGTAGGCTTTCTGTAATTTTTGTTGTTGTTGAACTCTAACTTTAAACCATGGTGGTCCAATAAAATACAGGGGGGTTATTCCAATTCTTTTGTATCTGTTGAGATTTGCTTTGTGACCGAGTATTTGGTCGGTTTTAGAGAAAGTTCCATGGGGTGCTGAGAAGAAGGTATATTCTTTTTTGTTAGGGTGGAATGTTCTGTAGATATTAAGTCCATTTGAGTCATAACATCATTTAGGTCCCTCATTTCTCTGTTATGTTTCGATCTGGCAGATCTGTCCAGTGGTGAGACTGGGGTGTTGAAGTCTCCCACTATTAATATGTGGGGTTTGATGTATGATTTAAGCTTTAGTAATGTTTCTTTTACATAAATGGATGCGCTTGTATTTGGGGCATAAATGTTCAGAATTGAAACTTCCTCTTGGTGGATCTTTCCTGTGATGAGTATGTAATGTCCTTCTCAATCTCTTTTGATTGATTTTAGTTTGAAGTCTATTTTGTTAGATATTAGGATAGCTACACCAGCTTGCTTAAGTCTATTTGATTGGAAAGACTATTCCCAGCCTTTTACTCTGAGGTAGTGTCTGTCTTTGAAGTTGAGGTGTGTTTCTTGTATGCAGCAGAAAGATGGGTCCTGCTTTCATATCCATTCTGTTAGCCTGTGTCTTTTTATAGGTGAATTAAGTTCATTGATATTAAGGGATATTAATGACCAGTGACTGTTAATTCCTGTTATCTTTTGGTGGTAGTGTGTGTATATTTCTCTTCTTTGGGATTTAATGCTGTGGGGTTATCTATTGCCTATATTTTCATGGATGTATCTGACTTCCTTAGGTTGGAATTTTCCTTCTAATGCTATCTGTAGGGCTGGATTTGTGGATAGGTATTGTTTAAATTTGGTTTTGTCTTGGAATGTCTTGTTCACTTCATCTATAGTGATTGAATGTTTTGCTGGGTGTAGCTAGAGTTTTTCTCTCCAGGTCCCGCCAAACCCCGGCAGTCCTGTAGCCCACTTATAAAATAAACATACAGACACTTATATTATTTAAACTACTCAGCCATTAGCTCAGGCCTACCATTGTCTAGCTCTTACTCTTATACTCAGCCCATTTCTGTAAATCTGTATGTTGCCACGTGTTCCATGGCTTTACCTGTTGCCTTTACATGCTGTTCTCTGGATGGCAGGCTGGCGTCTCTTCTATTCTGCCTTCCTGTTCCCCCAATTCTCCTCTCTGCTAATCCCACCTATACTTACTGCCTGGCTACTGGCCAATCAGCATTTATTTATCAACCAATCATAGCAACATATTTTAACAGCATACAGAACATCCCACAGCAGCTGGGTGTATTAGTCTATGCTGGCATCCATGGTCTCTTAGTGTCTGCATTACATCTGTCTAGGATCTTCTGGCTTTCAAAGTCTCCATTGAGAAGTCAGGTGTTATTCTGATGGGTCTACTTTTATAAGTTACTTGGCCTTTTTTCTTTGCTGCACTTAATATTCTTTCTTTATTTTGAGGGGACTTAGGGGGGGTGTCTAGTCTATTTGGTGTTCTGTAAGCTTCTTGTATCTTCATAGGTATGTCCTTCTTTAAGTTGGGAAAATTTTCTTTCATGATTTTGTTGAATATATTTTCTGTGCCTTTGAGTTGGTATTCTTCTCCTCCTTCTATCCCTATTATTCTTAGATTTGGTCTTTTCATGGTGTCCCAGATTTCCTGGACATGTTGTGTTATGACTTTTTTTGGCTTTGGTGTTTTCTTTGACGAATCTATTTGCTCTATTGTATCCTCTACACTAGAGATTCTCTCTTCCATCTCTTATATTCTGTTGGTTATGCTTGCATCTGTGTTTCCTGTTCATTTACTCAGATTTTCTGTTTCCAGCATTTCCTCTGTTTCTGTCTTCTTCATTGTTGCTATTTCAGTTTTCAGATCTTGAACTGTTTCCTTCACATGTTTAATTGCTTTTTCATGGTTTTCTTGGCTTTTTGAAAGTGATTTATTGATTTCTTCCATTTTTTGTTTGTCTTTTCCTCAATTTCTTTAAGGGAATTTTTCATTTTTTTCTTTAAAGGCCTCTAACATCTTCATGAAGCTATTTTTAAGGTCTCTTTCTTCTGCTTCTTCTACATTGTGATGTTCAGGTCTTGCTATTGTAGGAGGGCTAGGTTCTGGTGATACCATATTACTCTTTATGTTGTTGTATGTATTTTTGCACTGACGTCTGCCCATTTCTTCCTCTAATAGGTGCAAGAGGTGCCTGTGTCTGAGTGAGCTGCTATTGGTCCACTCTGTGTTTGTTGTGTCTGTGTCTCAGGAGGCCCCTCTGGGTCCAATCTTATCTCTTGGTCTAATTGGAGCTGGCAGATTCTGTATCTCAGGGAGCTGCTCTTGGCCTAATTCAAGCTAGCTGATTTTGTGACTCAGGGAGCCGCTCTTGGTCTTATCACAGCTCCTGGTCCAGTCAGAGCTGGTGGATTCTGTGTCTCAGGAAGCCTCTCTTAGTCCAATGAGAGCTGGCAGATTCTGTGTCTCAGGAAGCCACTCTTGGTCCAATGAGAGCTGGCAGATTCCTTGTCTCAAGAAGTTACTCTTGGTCTAATGGGAGCTGGCGGATTCCTTGTCTCAAGAAGTTACTGGGGTCACAGGCAGATGGGTATTGGGGTAGGGTGTGGGTCTTGTAGAATGTGGGGTTTGGGTGGGGGATCCGGGCCACAGGAGTTTTCCCTGCTGGCCAGCAACTGGGGCAGAGTTAGGTGGGGGTTCCCAGGGACTGGCTATGTCCCAGGGCCTGGGTCCTAGAGACAGGACTCCCTAGGTGGGAGAGGAGTCACTCACCTCTTGGTCCAATGAGAGCTGGTGGATTCCATGTCTCAGGAAGTGACTGGGGTTGCAGGCAGATGGGTATTGGGGTAGGGCATGAGTCTTGTAGAATGTGGGGTCCGATGGGGGGTTTTGGTGGGGGAGCCTGGTCGCAGGAGTTTTCCCTGCTGGCCAGCAACTGGGGTAGAGAGGGGTAATGGTTCCCAGGGACTGGCTTTGTCCCAGGGCCTGGGTCTCTTAGTAAAATTTTATAAACAAATGTTGCTTTCATCATTCATGAATGCTCCTTTGTAGTTCCTTAATAACTAGTTATAAGAATTAAGTACTTAATGAGATAAAGGAAATATATTAATAAAATAAATTGAGCAATATAATGTAGCATTTATAACATTTCTGTATCTTTTAATTATTTTTAGTTTTTAATTATTTTACTTTTTGAAGTTATGATATAATTACATCATTTCCCCCTTTTCTTTCTTTTCTTCAAATCCTTCCATATACTCCTTTTTGCTCTCTTTCAAATTCAAGGCCTCTTTTCATTAATTGTTGTTACATATATATATATACATATATATATATGTGTATGTGTATATATACATATATTCCTAAATACATAAATATAACCTTCTCAGTGTGTATAATGTTTACATATATGTTTGTTTTCAAGGCTGAACATTTGGTATTGGATAACCCATTTGTATGCTTTTCCCTGGGGGGACTATTTCTTCCACTCTCAGCGTTCTTTAGTTGCCTATAGTTCTTTGTGTAGGGTTAAGGTCTTATGGACTTTCCCTTGTCCACTTTAGCATGTTTATTGTTGTCCTTGTTCTTCTCACATTTAAGCAATTAGGATGATGAGACTTTATGAGTGTAGCTCCTGACATTACTAGGAGATATAATCTCGCAGCAAACTCTTTGATCCCCTGGCTCTGATAATCTTTCCAGCCCTTCTTCAATGATTCATGAGACTTGGGTGCGGGAGTGTTTTGTAGATCTATTCATTAGGACTGGGCTTCACAACTGTACATTTTTATTGGTTGTGGTTTTCTATAATGGTTTCCATCTGTTCCAAAGAGAAGTTTCCTTGATGATATATGGGTATAAGCACAAATATTTAGACTTCAGTTAGGGATTATGTTGGTTTAGCAAAATGGTGATTGTAGGTTCTCCTCCAAGACCCATGACTTCAGTGGCCCTGGTGTAGTTGTTTTTTTCCTACTCGTTGCTCTTTCAGGGCCCACCACCCAGCTCCCAGAGGTTTATTCTTACTTATGAATGCCCAGTCTTAGCTTGGTTTGTTTCTAGTCAGCTTTTCTTAACATAAATTATCCTGTTCCCTTTTGCCTCTGAGCTTTTCCCATTCTCTATCCTATATACCTTTCTTTACTTCTTACTCCATGGTAAGAACTTACACACCCAGCTGTGTAGCTGGGTGGCTGGCCCCTGGAATCCTCCTCCTTCTCTCCCTCCTAGATCTTCTCCTCCCATATTTCTCCTCCTATTTATTCTCCCTGCCTGCCAGCCCTGCCTGTCCTTTCTCCTACCTAGCTATTGGCTATTCAGCTCTTTATTAGACCAATCAGGTATTTTAGACAGGCAAAGTAACACAGGTTCACAGAGTTAAATAAATGGAACATAAAAATATACACATCTTTGCATCATTAAAGAAATGTTCCACAGCATAAATAAGTGTAACACATCTTCAACTAATATTCCATAATACCCTGGGTAGTTGGTTAGGTTTCCAGTACCAGTCATGATTTTCCACTTGGCAAGCAGGTCTTAAGTCCAATTAGAGAGCCATTACTAAACCTTTAGAGTTATCCTGCCATGCTGGGCATTGTTGTGTTTCATAGACATCATAGCTAGATAGAACTGTTGGTTGCTTCCTTCCTTTGGAAGATTGCATGGGGCCTTCTGGTACCATGAAGGCCAGTCCTCAGGGAGGAGGATTTCAGGTCAGATTCAGTTCAGGAACCTCTGGGCCCTATGTCTGAAGTACATGGTGTCTTCAGCAAGAGGGGCTTACATTCCACTTCTGGAGAGGGGCACCCAAGAGAAATAACAATAGTCTGTATTGTTGCCTTTAATTTTGGAAATTAAACAATATTTCCTCATTACAGAACGGTTGCAAGAAGCCAATCAAATGGAAATATTTCTTTATAAAATCATGATTTCCTCACCTTCAATATAAGATATTTCTCCTTTTATCTATTGTGGGGCGTTTACCCACCAACCCCACAGCTTCCCAGAGTTTTCTTGAGTGTGAGCAGCAGGAAATATTAGATAGAAGGATTTATTGCGGAGAATTTTGCGGAGATAAACAGATAGAAAATAAAGGATAGCCTCGAGAGGGCCTGGAACCTATTCCAACGGGCCTCGACTGTCTCTGCCCCAGGGTTTTTATAGAGATGCCAAGGGGGTGGAGCAAATGACCTCCTCCCCCAGCACAGCCAAGTGCAGACCATCTCAGACACCTGCACTCAGGCCCGTGGTCCTAATCATCCTCTATGCAGACCTCCTGGGTAAAGCCACGAGGAACCCGAGAACGGGCTCCCACAGGTCCCCCTTTCTTAATATATAAAAAATAACTATTAATGGCTTACAACAATCTCCATAGCTGTTACACCTCCCAGTATGGGAGAAGAGGATGATAAAGATGGCATTTCTCTTTTGAATTAGGTCCAAGGTGACTACAGCAGTCTTAGCTGCCTCAAGCCCTTTCTAAACCAAAAACTCTTAAGGCAACTACAAACTTAAAGAATCTCTTAGCTTCATCATTACCATTAACAGGTTAACATAAATATTGCTATACGTAGTCACAGTTCTCCCAATCTTACAACTCAAAGCAAACTCTTAACAGAACCATTTGAATTAGCATATATGGTGCTATATATAGTTAACAATTTTCTCTGCTTTACAACTTTAACTCAATCATTTGAATTTTCTTGCTAACAGAACATAGGAAAACTTCAATGTATTCTCAAATTTAAATATTTTCTTAACTCCACAAAACCAGGGTGCATTAATATCAATAGGTTAAACATAATTTCTGCAAACATAATTCAACCTCATAACTCCTCCTCTTCTTTATAATTTTTTAAACAAAGTCCCAAACCTAGTCAGAAAAAACCCAAACTTATACAATACCTACAAACCCATATTGAAAAACAGTATTCTCATTCTAACTATTAACACACTTTGACAACTTTTAGCAAAACATCCAGAAGAAGTTTTATAATAAAACTCTTTACACTTTAAATTTTAGTATACCCATTTGCATTTCTTACTAACAAAAGATAACATTAATCCACTCAAATAACAAGAAAATATTTTTTTAAATAGACTAAGGAACATTAACTCTCTCTTTTCTTTTAATTTTTAAGCAAAATCTCAAGCCTAGTTAGAAAACTCAAACTTTTCTGTTTAAACAGTTCCATTTGTAACACAAAACCAGTTCCATAAGTAATTCCATTTTTACATAAACAGTTCCACAAAACAATTGCATTTTTAACACAGAACAATTCATGAATCACCAGCATATATGCATACACCTCTTGACTCTAGGTAGAAACAATAAATTTCTTCATTTAAACAGTTCCATTTTTAACCCAATTCCAGAAAACAGTTCCTAGGTCATTACTATAAGTAAACTCAAAATTGTCCCATTGCAATGAAATCTCTATTGTGCATTTTATTTCTTAAGTCTCAAAATTCAAATGATAAATTCTGGTACTAGCCTTCCAAATATGAGAAATCCATAACCAAAATCTTTTTGTAGTTTTATCTCATTTTAAGTTCAAAAAGTTCAAAAAAGTAAATTCTGTTATCAGGTTTTCACTTCCAAATATGAAGAGACGTTTTACAACCAAAACTTTTTGCAGTTAATAATTTTAGTTCAAACAAGTGTCTCTGCAACTTTTGTTCTCACAGAGACAGACCTTTCTAGGTACAGTAGTATTCTAAACCGCACCGTTTTTGATGTTAGCTCAGGTTTTTCTGTGTTGCGTCGATTTTCCACAGATCTCAGCTGCGGATGCCTTGTGTTGGTTCTGGCGTCCGCCATTCTTAGCTTCTTAGCGGCATCTGGAGCTCTTGAAAACCACTCAGACTGCCTGCTTTGCAGTCTGCTAGGACACTAACTTCTGTATCTCAGGTTCTTTCACCATATACATTAAGAATAGCCTCACACTTAACATTTACATTTTACAAACTCACATATAACATTTTTGGCCTTGCAAAGCATTTAAGACTCGCATTCAACATTTACACTTCTTTACAAACTCACATATAACGTATTAACATCTACTTATTTAGACTCCTTAACTATAGAAGTACTTTAGCAAATATATTTATTACTTCTTATATTCATTCCGTCTTATTATTATTTAAACGTACATTTACAACTAGCATCTTTACTTCTTACAAGCTTATTACTACGTGTCTTAAGACTACCTTAGATACTTCTTACAAGCTTATAACTCTATAGATCTATTCTACAAACTTATATAGGGCTACAATTAGCATATATTTAACTTAGCAAACACCTAAAGATTTCTTAACACAGATCTAACAAGAGAATAATTTCTACAAACTCATATATCTTATTTTCATCTTTTTCTGCTTCATACTCTTAATTATTATCACTATCTCTATTAGATTCTCTTGACTAGACAGGAAGTACGTACATCATTTCTAAAGTTTAGAGTTGATAGTCAGCTTTGCACTGGGATTTAGTGAGTGTCCTTATAGAGTTGTGATAGTTGTTGCTAGGGGACTGTAACCTTCCCAGGAGGAAGCCACACTCCAAAGTTGCCAGTTATCTCAGCCGTTCCGGACCGGCAGAGATGCACTGTCAGCGGTAGACAGTTTTTAACTAGAGGCTGTCCCTTCACCCAAATTCATAGTAGTTCCCCTAAGTGCTTCAATTCAGACAAACGTTTCCATTACAGCAGTACTTTTTGTTTGCTCTACTGAAAAACTTCACTTCAAGCTGAGGGTGAAATTACCATATTAAGCTGCTGTAAAGCTCTTCTCCAAATACTGCACAGCTATTAGGTGATACAAAGTATTTTTCTAAAGGAGCTAGTAAAGCCAAAAGCGGCACACCTCCGAACTCTATTTCCTCACTGTTTACATTAACCAGTGACAAAACCTCAGAAACACTAATCAAGCCACTTTCATTCTGGTTCCTTTATAGAAAGGTCATTGGAGCTGACCCTTCCTTAGTTCCACGCTCCTTACCAGTCGCTCCAGTAACCACTGAGCTTCATTGTCCTCTTGTGAAAAAACACAAACATGTCCTCAACCCCATATTAACACAGGATCGGGACCCTTCCATAATCCCGAGCAGGGATCTTTCCATTTCCCATTACCCTCAGCTAAAGGACCAGGAAGATTGGAGTGAGTGAGCTCTAATATGGCCCACAAAGCATGGCAGCTTTCTTTTGTGGAATAGCGTCTTGGATTTGTTGAAACATTTTGACTTGATTGTTCCAATATTTTCACCAAAACTGTTACTATTCAAAGGAGTCAAGAACATAGATGTTCTTTCATGAAACGTATCCTTCATAAGCTTACTTTGAGAAAAAGCACCTTCAGGATTTAGTATTTTCATTTCATTAGCTTTAACTCTTGATGTTATTAGCAGCTGTGATATTTAGCATTGATTTCTTATAAGGAACTTTCAGGTGAAGCAACTCTTTTGTAAGACAGCTAGATTTTCTGAAGTTTGTTTCCCATCTATGAAGCAGTCATTTCTTTTTTGAATGCCTGTTTCCTTGTATCCTTATTAGATTTGCAAAGGAATTACTCATTGCAGGCAGTTTGTTCAAGGCAAAGAAATTTTAATTTCACATAAGTTTCTTCATATCTAAGACAACGTTCAGTGTATAAACTGCTTTCTTAAGGATTTTAAAGTGGCTTGTCTGCTCTTATAGGTAGCTTTTTGTCATCCAACTACCGTAAAAATTTTGCACAGCTCATAGGGTAAATAAGGCATTTTACCAACGGAGCCCCAAACCAAGAAGCACCTAGTTCCGTATTCTTTAAATTTTTTTCTTTGGAACTGACACTTAAACTCTTAGACGATTTTCCTCCTTATTCTTTTAAAAGCTGTATTTTAAGTTTACCGTGAACGTATTTTCGAGCTGACAAAAGTGTTTCAGGGCAATGTCACCATCTTCAGTGGAAAAACTACCTTTCCCAGAATGCATTTCCCTTATCAGTCCATAATAATATCAGTCCCTTATATCAGTCCCTTATATCATTTCCCTTATATCAGTCATTTCCCATAGTTCTTTTTGGGTCTGAGAGTCAACTGGTTCTCTTTTACCAGACTTGCTTACAAATTCTTGCCTGGGAGGTTTGAACAAAGTTTTTGCTTTTGCAACGGGAGATTTGAACAAGCATTTTACATTTTCAGCTATTGCACATTGGGAGATTTCTATTCTCTCCTCAGCTGGCTTCAACAGGTGTCTCTCCTTCATTTGACACTGGCCCCCAAATCAGAACTGCACCTGCCTCCTTAGTGCGCATTGAGGTGGGCAATTCCTGATAGCAAC
Organism: Peromyscus melanophrys; assembly: GCA_902168415.1. Taxonomy (NCBI): domain Eukaryota; kingdom Metazoa; phylum Chordata; class Mammalia; order Rodentia; family Cricetidae; genus Peromyscus; species Peromyscus melanophrys. Next base: position 47,598 of record CABHPR010120779.1, on the reverse strand, counting down.
TTTCCTCGGGGCTTGTGTTTGCCTTAGCCAGTCAATGAAAAACAAAAGCATTTACAACAGAGCTTTTCCATAGCTCCTTCAGAAAGATTTTCTCCCACTGATTTTATTCTCATTTTGCTTGTTCCCCCCCCCCCCCCCCCCAGATGCAGAGCTTCAGGTATGTCTGCGGCTCTGTACCTCTGCTAGCTGCCTTTGGAGGTAGGGGCTTTTTTTCTCCCCCTGAATCTGCCTCAAACTCTAGCAGCTTTCATAGGTCATGCATTTTCTGGGGAGGAATCTGTCCCTTCTCTTTCTTCAGAGTCTTTCTCCCTGACAGTTCCCAGTTTGGTCTCAGTTTATCCCCTCTACCCCAGAAACAGTTTCCGACACTACAGTGGCGGCTTTCCCTGCTACTGAAGGTAGATGCTTTTTGTCCGTTTCTGTTTTTGGGGTCTGTTTGGTTTGCATACAGACTGAAAATCTAATAAGGGAGGTTTTTGCCATTTCTAAACTCCCATTAGGACAGGTGTTTTGCCTCATCAGGCCTTCACCTGGCCCAGTCCCCCAGTGGGTTGCATTTGCTTGTCTAGGTGCTTAAGGACAGAGTTTATGCCAGAGGCAATCACCCCTCAGGGCTACACTCCCTCATCTCACCGGGAGTCAGTTGAAACAAAGCTTTTCTCAAAGAGGTGCTTTCTCTAACAGAAAAGAAAGCTTTACTCCTGGATAGTTCTGTTCTGCCCTGTCTGGGCTCTTTCCCCAGACAGTGTTCTGACTCAGCAGCACAAATGCTTCAGACACAGTTCAGCTTTACTGTGTTCCCAGAAAGGTCCTTTCTCTGATAGGAAAGCTTTTTCTCAGGATTTCTTTTTGCCGCTGTGGACCTACCAACCCAGAACTTGTAGGAAAGCAGGCAACTGTGCTGTTCCCACTGGCTTTGTTTGTTCATTAGCAATCTTCCCCTGGGTCCTGCACCTTCCTGCCTCAGCTCTGTGCTCCAGGAAGTTTACAACTGCAGGAACCCTAGTATCCCCAAAATGCCTTTCAACTCAGATGCTGGCCAGTCGCCTCTGGGTTTTTGCTCAGAAGAGAGGATACAGTGCTAACAGTTTGCATTGCTTCAGGGGATCTTTGCGTTTGGACAATTAGGAGCACCTTTTCATTCTGAAATGCTCATTCAGACAAAACCCTTGATGCCTCAGCTTGGCTGTAACTGAAAAGCTTGGCTTTTTTGCTTTTCTCAGGTAAAGTTTCCTGCCCTTTTGGGCTCTCTGTAGCTCTTTACCCGCACTCTCCCAAGTGTTTCTCTCAGGGTACGCTGACCCACTGTCTTTTACTAGCTTGAAGAGACAGAGTTTAGAAGAGGTTTTTAGGAACTTGTCCCTGCCTCCTGCATTGCAGGGAGGATTTTTAAAGCTTGAAAGAACTTAGAGAGGTTTTGCTGTTTTAAGAGGTTTGTTGTTTTCCCTCAGAGCTAATCACAGGTGGTCCCCATACTAATATCTTCAGGTGACTCTAATTTTTGTTCTTGAGAAAGTTAAAGGCTTTAGTTTTTAAGTTTAAGAGAGCTTTTGAAAAAGATTAAGGCTTATTTAGATTTTTTCCCCCAAAATTTTCCAAGAAAAGCTTTATAGTTTAAAAGATTTTTTTCCCCCAGAAGAGAGAAAGACCAACTTTTCCCAAAACTTCCCAACTTTAAACTTTGACTTCTTACACCCCCATTTTTGCCTCAGGGAGAAGTTACTTTCTCCTGCCGCTTGGACTTAGCATTTCAGCTGTCCCCAGGAAAAAAGCTTCCATAGGAAACTTTTTCTTCCCCATAAACTCAAAGAAGAGCTTTTTTACTACCCCTAAAGCCCAAAGAAAGATTTATTTTCCCCAGTTTGCGTTCATAGCCCCCAAAGTTAGAAAATTGGAGAGTTTTTCTGTCTAGTTGCCTTACTTATCTTAAATTTTTTTCTACACAATCTTACACTTCTAAGTTTTTCCTACACTATATTACTACACTATGCCTTATACTTATTTTTCACAGATAGAAATTGAGAAAGGGATAGAAGATAGAAAATTTTGACAGAAGAGAATTGCGCTGCAGCATCGGACATCCTTCCAGTCCGCTTCCCTTTTCTCTCGAGGATAAAACCCCTGCCCCTCTCTCTATATATATATATAAAATATATATTTTCCATAACACCGGCATGCCTTTCTATTGGCAGGGCTGACCCACACTTTCACCAAAAACTCTGTAATAAAACTATTATTTTCCTTTATCTTTAGTCCCTATTACTTTGTCTTTAGTCCCTGTTCATTTGCCTTAGTCCCCCCTTTTTGTCTTTAGTCCCCCCTTTTTCTTTTTCCTTTTTTCTTTAGTCCCCCTTTTTTTCTTTTTTCTTTAGTCCACTTTTTTTTTCTTTAGTCCCTTTTTTTCTTTTTTCTTTAGTCCCTGTTCATGGCGCCATTCTGTGGGGCGTTTACCCACCAACCCCACAGCTTCCCAGAGTTTTCTTGAGTGTGAGCAGCAGGAAATATTAGATAGAAGGATTTATTGCGGAGAATTTTGCGGAGATAAACAGATAGAAAATAAAGGATAGCCTCGAGAGGGCCTGGAACCTATTCCAACGGCCCCGACTGTGTCTGCCCCAGGGTTTTTATAGAGATGCCAAGGGGGTGGAGCAAATGACCTCCTCCCCCAGCACTGCCAAGTGCAGACCATCTCAGACACCTGCACTCAGGCCCGTGGTCCTAATCATCCTCTATGCAGACCTGCTGGGTAAAACCACAATGAACCCGAGAACGGGCTCCCACAATCTATTCATTTCAGTTCAATAAACAGCTGTTTGGCAAATACTATATGGGGTTACAAAACTAAACATAGTCAGTGTTCTCATAGAAAACTTAATCTTAAAGATTTTAGTCATTTATAAACCTGTAATTTCAGTACAGTATTGTGTTTGTTATGACAGACATTTGTTAGATGGATATTTTCAGGTAGATGAACAAACATCTGTTCACCCCAGATCTACCAACAGTAGATCAAACAAATTATCAATTATGTATTTTTATGTGAACCAATGAGTTTAGTTAGGGCTTCTTATAGGAAGGAACGTGAATGAAGGACTACTTACAGGAACATGAATAAGGGGTTACTTATAAGTCTCTAAAACACTGAAGAAAAAAACCCACTCCTCCCAGCCAACTGATAAGTTCCTACACATTATCAGGTAGAATTGTGACCTTATGAATGCCACCTTTCAACCTCCTGCCATTCAGTACTGCACATTAGTGGAACCAATATTGTGCAGCAATTCTGCAATAATTACATCTATTGAGAGTTCAAGAGAGCAATGGCCAGTCATATCTGAAGGACCGAATTCCACAATCCTCTACCTAGTCCTCTGTATCTTACATTCTTTTTTAATACATTTTAAATTAAAATAGAATTCATCTCTTTCCCCACTCCCTTCCTTTCTCTAGCTTCTCCCAGGTAACTTTCCTTCCAATTCTTGCCATACTCTGGTACTCTCAAATTGATAGCCTCTTTTTCTCTTGTAGCTTTTGATATCTTTTTCTTTGTCCTGTATATTTAGTGTTTTTACTATGATATGCCATGAGGTGTTTCTGTTTTAGCACTTATCTAGTTGGTGTTCTGTGTCCTTTTTGTATCTGTATGAGGATGTCCTTCCTTAGTTTGAGGAGATTTCCTTCTATTACCTTGTTAAAGATCCATTCTATGTCATTGACCTGGGATTCTTCTCCCTCAACTGGGATGATAATTCAAAGGTTTGGTCATGTGGGGGTATCTCACATTTCCTGCATATTCCTTTCCTGTGCTTTTAAAGTTTTTCATATTTTTTGCTTATTTTGTCTAGATGGTCTACTTTATCTTCAAATCCTGATTTCCATCTTCTGCTTGATTAATTCTACTTGTAAGGCTTTCCCCTGAGTTTTTTTAATAGAAATATTGAGTTTTCCAATTCCATTTTCACTTCAGCTTATGTTTTCTTTGATGTTTCTATCTCTTTATTGAATTTGGTTTTCAAATCCTCAATTATCTTTGTCCATTTCATTCAGCCATGTATTTGCATTTTCTTGGACCTCATTCAAGTATTTGTTGCTATCCTCTTAGAATTCATTGAACTGTTTGTTCATATCTTTTTTAAATTCCTTGAATTCTATGATAAAACTTATGGTTGTTCTTTTATAGTTGATGTCCTGAGTTCATCTAGGTTATTCTTGTTAGTGAACACTTTTATAGGAATAGTGGGTTTGATGGGAGACATATTGTCTTGGTCATTCATATTGTTTTTGTTTTTGCATTTTGACCTGGACATGGAGACTTCTCTCTTCAGTTGTATTTGATGTGATAATTTGGCCTTCCTTAGATCAGGCCAGTTAAGTTGGTGGATGAACTTTAATTCAACTAGAGAATTAAACAAGAACCACTTGTTTGGAACTAGGCCTGTAGATGGCAGAAATGGCAGCAGGCAGAGGGAAGGATGGGAGAAGAAGCATCCCACCAGTCAAAGATGGTCTGGTGGTTTGAAATAAAATGGCCCCCAAAGGGAATGGCACTATTAGGAGGTGTGGCTTTGTTAGAGTAGGTATGGCCTTGTTGGAGGAAGTATGGAGGCAGGCTTTGAAGTCTCATATATGCTCAGGCCATGCCCAGTGTCTCAGAGCATTTCTTATTGCCTATAAGCCAAGATGTAAGAACTCTCAGCTTCTTCTCTAACACCACATCTGCTTGCATGCTGCCTTGCTTCCTGCGATGATGATAATGGACTAAATCTCTGAACTATAAGCCATCCCAATTAAATTTTTCTTTTCTAAGAGTTGCCATGGTCATGGTGTCTCTTCACAGCAATAGAAACCCTAAGACAGATGGTTCTCAAAGAAAGCAGGTTCGAAGGTCGCTTATCTGGAGCTAGGCCTGTTGGTTTAGAGATGGCTATAGGCAGGAAAAATGGGAGGGGACAAGGCAAGGTAATGATTAGAAAGGGTGAAGCTGCTTACCCAGCAAAGATTTATCAGGAACAAAGAGTGCTAAAGGACCATGGTCTGGAACTAGGCTTTTGTATTTGTTGACAGTGGCAGGTGGAGGAAGGGATGGTGACTTACTAGGCAAAGGTGGTTCATAAATGAAGAAGTTTCAGGGGTACAGGTCTGGAAGTGGACATGTAAGTTTACAGACGCTGTGGGTTAGGGAAAGGAAAAGGAAGAAGTGACTTACCCAGTAAAGGTTGCTGGCAAACCAAGAGGATTCTAGGGCTTTGGGACTGGAACTAGGCTTGCAGGGGTGCATATGGCAGCAGGTTGGAGAAAGCTATCTTAACTATCTTACATTCTTTTCACCCCTTTTTCACTGGTCTCAGAACCATGAAGGGAATAATGTAGATGTCAATTTAGAGCTGAACATTTAATAGTCACTTATTTTCAGTACTTTACCAATATAAGTCTATGCAGTAACTGCTAGCTACTTCAAAAATAAGTTTCCCTGGCCAAGGATTATAGCAGCAATAATCTATGGGCATAAATGTAAATGTTTAGAAGGCAGCTTAACAGATACAGCATACCTATTGAGCAAAATAATAACTGCAGCTTCCCTATTAGGGCCTATGATCTCCTCAGCCATGGGTTTTTGACTGTGTCTATAATACCAGATTCAAATTCTCATGTTTGGAATGGGCCTTAAATCTAATCAGAAAATTGTTGGTTGCTCCCATAATAGTCATGCCATTATTGCAGCAGTGGGCATATCTTGCCTGACATGTTGGTGATATAATATGCAGAGCCCACAGCTATGTAGGAATGTTGATGACATTTCCTCCCCAACAGCCTGGATAGCACCTCCTAACACTATGAAAACTAGCCAACAGATGGAAAGCTTCCGGCTCACTTCCAGCTTCATTTCTTCATGTCCTACAACCAAAACATGTGGTGTCCTCATCCATAAAGTGTTAAAACCTAGCTCTGATAGACAGTCAACAGCAATGTTAGTAGCCTATATTGTTTGAGAAGCCTCAGAAGCCTAGATAACAACTCAAAGGGAAATAATCCATCCCAGGCAATAGAATTTTACTCTAATAACTATATGGCTTCTGGGAGCATCTTTTCCTACCCATTCAGGGCACCTCTGTTCACATTCTAAAACTGTCATTTTAACTTTTATAGGCATTGATATTAGAGAATTTTTTCTCATTCACCTTGTGTGTCATCTGAACCTTATCAAACCACAAAAATCCCATGAATTCCGTGGTCATGCAGTCTGTGCCCTTTGTGAACTGATCTTCTATCCTTCCTCCTTTGGGTGTGCTTTAATGTCTTTCAGAATGGTAAATCTAAATCTATAAAACTCTCAGTAGTTATCATTATATCATCTAAGACACAAAATTGTCCTGCAAAGTGAGAGCAAGGTCTCTGAAGGCCCACTACCCACCATTCCAAGCAAGGACCAGTTGATCTCAGAAGTGAGAAGTTAAGGCAGAACTAAAGAAAGTATTAGCAAGGTCAATCTAGCAGGAAAAGATCCCATAACATACATCAATTGTTTCCTAAAAGATCAGTGTTGAGTACTATGGCATTGATGGGAGGTACTACCTTCATTAGTCCTCCGTAATCCATGGTCATTCTCAGTGAGCCATCCCACTACCTCATGTTGGGGTGCTGCCACAGGGATGCTTTGCATATCCCAACCTCTAGTAGTAGTCCATGGCTGGCTTTCTTTGCTCTGACTGGCCAGGGTCAAGACTGTGCTCTCACCTGCTGTTCCCTCACAGGCTCCTTGCATCTGGCAATCTCTAGGGCCTAGCTACAGCTGGCTGATGCCTTTTCTGTTGGCCACACCTGGCTCCTGAGAGGTCCTTGAGCTGGACAAACAATTTTCACTCCCAGTATCCTTTCTTATAGAAGAGAAATGTGTTATTCTGGGGCTAACTGCACTCCTGAGACAAGCATGGTCTCGCTCACCTGTACTTCTCTATCACTATACCTTCATTAATGTTTATTCAGGCTTAAAAACTTCAGAGCTCACAAGAATTTGATTTGGCTTTCTGTCATGTTTTTTCCTTAGAAACTCTGGCTTGGCACACATCTTACCACATTTACTTTTGAGTGACCCAGGCAAGCACTTTAGTCTGCTTTTGCCTTTTAAGTCCTCTTAAATGCTTTAGCACTTTACAAACCTGATGTACATGCCAATCTAAGTCGTTCAGTCTCTCTTACCTCAAAAATCATATGCCACCATGGGGTTCAGCAAAGCCACCATACTAGTCTCGAGGTGCCTGTTGAATCAACACCTTCCTTAGCTGTTCTGTGAGCACAATCCTATCTGTTCCAGTGAACTTAGCATCAAATACTACTGTATATGCTCATTTTTGTCATTAATGCTGGCCTTTCTATTGTCTTCCTGTCCCTGATGCTCATGGGAACCTCAGCCAGAAATAATCAAGTGTCTCTAAGAGCTCTTATAAGTCAGTCGATCAGGGAATTATTTCCCTCATTATGTAGCCTTTGACCTATAGAAAGAAGCATAGTTCAAAGTCAGGCTATTACCTGATGATAGTAGTTCACTTTATGGGTCATTATTAAGGCCTCCTCTGTATTCTGCATGTTTTCCCTTCCTCTGCATTAAAAATCAGACCTGAGGGGTATCTTGCATCACTTCTGTGTCATTTTGTCCCTCCTCATTGTCCAGTTCTTCTCATGGAATCCAAGTTTGGGTATCCCAAGAGAGGTTATTTAGCACAGGTGTGATTTGTATTCTTTTCTTTATGCCCCAATAAGAAATGGCAAGCCAACTCCTCTATCCTATTCAACTCTCCCCTTTCTCCTTCTGTCTTTTTTTCCCTGCTAATTCAGTGGCTGCTACAGAGGATAGCTCCACATGGTTTCTTGTTGTATTTCCTTCATTTCATTGGTAGTCATTCTGGGAAGAAAATTCTAACTCAGTCACTTGTCTTATTGTCCAGAGCAAGGGCCACACAACTGATACCACAGCTTACTTAAAACTCTGTCCCATACATGTTACTTTTGTGGATTATAATATAGCCTTCCTCTACCATTTGAAGGACCGCTCCATACTCACATGGTAGATGCCATCCATCAAGGAGTCTTGCATTCCATACCACATACAGGAAAAGTCACTCTGGAATTCTCCAGGGGCACAGCACCTTCAAATATAGCAGCCTTAGTTGCATGTCATTTCACCCTTAGCAGGGACAATGCAAGAGCTACTAAAGCAGAAGGCACACCTTCTGTACCACACTGGGAAGGACAACCGTACCAGGATTCTCCACATAGACACTCTACCCTCAGATGGCTTAGCTTCAGTTGCATGTCTCATAGCCCACAACAGGGGCAATGGTACTTCTCCTCCTCATTTGTAATTCTGTTGTGTCCTGGATTAAGGTGCCAAGTGTTGGGTGAACTTTTTCTTGGAAGATAAACAAACACCTATCCCAAATTCATGATTCTTCCCAGGCCTATCTTGTTGCATCAATGAGTTTAATTGGGATTATTTACAGGATCATAGATAAGGGGTCATTTACTGGAACATGGGGAATTTATCAGAAGCTATACCACTGAAGAAACTCCCCCCTTTCCTAGCAACTGTTAACTGCTTATAGAATTTGAGGGAGGGATAGGACCTCTTTAGCCCCCTCCCTCCATGTAGGAACATCAATGAGCCCAATCTTGTGCTATCTTCAGTAATCCCAGCTGCTGATAGTTTAAGAGGGCAATGGCCATGTCATGCACACAGGACAGCATCTGGCAACACTGTTTTATTCTGTTTGTTCTGGTACTATTTCAGCATATAAAAGGAGCAATTAGCTCTGACTAAAAATCAGGGTAGGATTCTATAGGAAATAATAACCGAGTTAAAATTTGAAGGACAAATAAGAGTTAATCGAGCAGAAGAAAAGAGGCATAGAATTGTTCATTGCTGAAGAAAATAAATGCAGCTCTCAAGTCGTATGGAAGTAACTAAAGTTAAGTTGTAGAATGCAAAAGGTTGTTTTACAGAACTGTTGAAAATATGAGAACTCATTTTGAAATTCCCATGATAAGAGAGTAAAAGTGTATCCATCTTTAGTTGCTATATTGTGAAGTTAAATGTTCTCTTTTATAATAAAATTTAACTCCATTGCAGTGTTTTAAACTATATTATGTATGGATTTTTGGTAATTATATGTATATTTGGATTACTTTAAGAAACGTATTGAATTAAAATAAATTATGAATAAATGCAATTAGGTTTTTTTCCCATCTAAATCTTTTTTTTTTTTTTTACAATTTGTGGTTCTCTTATTTTTTATCATTTGCAGGGTTCCTGTGCCTCAGCCACATTCTTCACAAATTAAAGGAAGCAAGCACACACCAAGTATCTTCCACCGTATGTTGCTGTTTTAGTTATTATTCCTTACAAGAGTTTGGGTAACTCTGTTGCATACATACTAGTATTTGATTTTATTCTCCAGTACTCTGTTATAGCTCCTACTAGCAAAAGATAAAGTGTTTCATATTCGTTTAAGTTATCGTGAAATGTATTGTTTGGTAATATCTGAAAAGTGCATGCAACTATAATAATGGCTGCCAGATAAAATGCTTATAAGGTATCAGCGTACAATTAACAGGAATTACTTGTAGTGCTCTATAATACATTAGGTTAACCATAATTGACATTTAATTGTGTATTTTATAATACCTAGACAAGATTACAAATGGATCTGAACACAAGTTTATGAGGTGATAGACCTTCCAGTTACCCTGATCTCGTCATTATACACTGTATACATATATTTAAGCATTTCATTGCACCCCGCAAATGTATGTAATTGTATATTTAATCCATTGTTCTTGAAATTTATCTTATCTGAACAGCTATCAAGTATTAAAATGGTAAGATATGCTTTAAAGGGAAATCCACCATTAATATAGAGATGCTATTGGCTAGAAGGAATAGATTAACCCCAGACACAAAACAGAAAACACTGACAAGCAGAAAGGAAGGTTAAGGTTGATACCTTCAGGAAAGAAGACAAGTGTGGGTGCAAGGGAAGTGGTCACAATCTCATCAGAATCTTATGACCATGGCCATGTGATGAGTGTATGCTTGTGATCCTATCTGCTGCTAACAGCGAACTAACTGCTTCTTCAACTAAAAGAAATATTTATACACCTATATACCTAGTATGTTTTAAACTCATTTTATGAGTGATGTTCCAAGAATCAGCAACTCCTGAAAGGAAAAAAATGTATTCAAATGGGGCAGTTTTGCCACATGAATCTATATAGTATTATTCATCTCGCTAGAAAAATCCAAATGTCACATTATTTTATGACTACCCAACAATATTTGCTGAATATCTGTTATAAACTACAGTTCTAGAAAAGCCCACCAAATATGTTCCTTATTAACAAAAGAACCTGTCTCTCATTTAGCACACTTAGCAGAATGCATCCTCCCATCCATTTGAAGATGCTCTTGTATGCACTCTTATTTGTAACCAGTGTCACTCCAACACAAAACTAGTTTTTCTCTACCTTAAGAGTGACTTTCATCAGCGTTTTTGTCTTAATAAATTTTTGTCTTTCCCTTTCAATTTTTCCTACTATCCAATAGCACTACTAGGTAAAGATCATTTGTCTCAATAAATGAGGCAATGATGATCTTTAAGAGTAAAAGTAACCAGGAAAATATTTATGTTTGTTCCTTTGGTAGCAGCAAATATGAGTTTTTTAGTTAGCATGAGAGTGGTTAAGTAGGTTTAATTTAAATGGACAGAATAGGTAAATCTAAGCAAGTCTTTAGTTTTTGTTTGTTTTCTTGTTTGATTTGTTTTGTTTTGTTTTACAGTATTCTGTATTCAAATACAGTAGTCTAAGCAAGTCTTATTTCCTTTCTTTGCTATTAGATCAACTGTTTTGAGTTTAGGATTGGTTTCTGACACGATTTCATAATGTAATTTAGTACTAGTAGAATGTCATTAGAATTATTTGCTTCAAGTGGAATCTTAAACCAAGGGATCATCTCTATGGGTTTAACATTTTAGCCCTTTATCTCCATCTTGTCCTTTGGTGTGAATTTTATTTTAGTAGTCCTACACCCAGACAAAAGTGAGACTGTCATTTTGTTCCATATTATCTTCTTAAATACGATGTGTCAGTAAACTGTTCTACAGTTTTTTGGTATGGTTTTTATTTATTGTTACATGATATGAAATGTTGGCATTTTTGTATATATGTATGATTCTCTCTCTCTCTCTCTCTGTGTGTGTGTGTGTGTGTGTGTGTGTGTGTGTGTGTGTGTGTGTGCGTGTGTGCACATGCACGCACTCATGGGTGTGTGTACAAATGCTTATGTGCTATGGCATGTGGAACTCAGAGCAGAACTTGGAGTGTCAGTCCTCACCTTCCACCTTGAGACAGAATCTCTTCATTGTTTGTCACTATGTACACCCAAGAGTCTCCTGTTTCTGCCTCCCATATCACCATAGGAGCACTGGGATTACAAATACCTGCTTTACTTGGGTCACAGAATTTGAAATTGGATCTTCACACTTGTATGGGAAATACTTTATTCTCTGTATTAGGGTTTCTATTGCTTTAATAAAATACCATGACCAAAAGCAAGTTGGGTAGGAAAGGGTTTATTTCATTTTATAATTTGTAGTCTAGCATCTGGAGTAGTTGGGGCAAGAACTGGTGCAGGAGCCATAGAGAAATGCTACTTACTGACTTGGTCAGCCTGGCTTCTTAAACTACCCAAGACCACCAGGTGCTCAGAGATGCCACTGCCTAAAGTGATCAAGGCCCTCCTGCTGGGGATGTCTTTCTGTATGCTGTGAATGTGTTGCTCTGATTGATTGATAAATAAAATGCTGATTGGCCAGTAGCCAGGCAGGAAGTATAGTATAGGTGGGATAAGCAGAGAGGGGAATTCTGGGAAGTAGAAGGCTACGTCAGGAGATGCTGGACACAAGTCTCTTAGGCCTATTTTTACTTTTCTTTTTTTTTTTCTTCGAGACAGTGTTTCTCTGTGTAGTTTTGGTTTCTGTCCTGGATCTCGCTCTGTAGACCAGGCTGGCCTTGAACTCACAGAGATCTGCCTGGCTCTGCCTCCTGAGTGCTGGGATTAAAGGCGTGCGCCACCACTGCCCAGCTATTTTTACTTTTCTTAAAGAAATAGTAAAACTGGGAAAACAGAAACTAACGCAATATGAATATACTTATCAACCAGAATTATGTATTTTCAGACTTGTTTTTGTCATAGTTGCAAAAGTATTTTAATGTTTTAAATTTACTTTTGCTGTGGAAAATTTTCAAACATACTAAGAATGGCCTACAGGACATCTTGATCACTAGTTGATTTAGGAAGGCTCAGGTAGGTAGGCATGGCCGTATAAGAAAGGTAATGATTGATAGCAAGGAAGTGAGCTAGTAAGCAGCATTCCTTCCTCGTCTTTGCTTCAATTCCTGAGCTACTTCTCTGCCTTACTTCCATGATGGATTGTAACCTGTAAGCTGAAATAAACCTATTCTTTCCCATATTTCTTTTGGTTATGGTGTTTATCAGAGCCAACAGACAACAAACTAGAGCAATTACTGAGCTATGCTCACAGCCTCTGGAAAGAAGCATTTTGTCTCAATTGAAGGAACTGAGAACTCCTATCAGAAGTAAGCAATAGTGTTACTTTGCAAGGTTTGAAATAATGAAATACCATACACTCTGTGGCTAGATCAGCAGACATTTGTTTCCACACAATCTGGAGGCGAAAAGCTGTGGGGTAGGTTAGGTTTTTCTGAGGCCTCCCTCCTTGGTTTATGGATGGTCTTCTCATTGTGTTTATACTGTTTCCACTATGTGTATACATCCATACCTGTGTGTCCAAGATTCCTCTTCATGTAAGGACACCAATCTGAATTAGGACCCAAACTGACAGTCAGTCAATCACTTTAAAGACCTCATCTCTTATGTATGATCACGATGTGATATACTGACAGAACTTAAATATATGAATTTGTAGATGATACAGTTCTGTACATAAACGTGGGTGTACAGGTATCTCTTGAATGCTGAGTTAGATTCCTTTAGATATATGCCCAGAATTTTTATAGCTAGATCATAAAATAGTTCTATTTTAGGAACATCCTCAGTGAGTTCCACACTGGCTGTATTATAGTCCACCAAAGAAAGGTTCCTGCCTCCCATTTCCATAAACATTTGTTGTCTGTTTTCCTAATGATAGCTATTTTGAGTGGGGTGAAATGGAATCTCAGTGTGTAATTTATTTGTATTCTCTGATAGGTAAAGATGTTGAATATATTTTCATATATTTATTGCCCATTTTTACTGGTTTTGGGAATTAATGTGCACTTCATTTGCCCAATAATTGATTCTGGTTAATTAATTTGGAGTTTCTAATTTTTTGAAGTCTTCATGGGTTCTGGATGTGAATCCCCAAGACAAGTTTTTGTGTGTGTGTTGATCCTATTTCCTGCCAACTTGCTAAATTCCTTTATTAGCTGTAATTACTTTTCTCTTGATTCTGACAGATTTACTATACATAGCATTATATAATCTGTAAGTAAGGGTAATTTTGTTGTTGTTGTTGTTTCAAAGATTTTGAATTTTATATAGTGAAGCCAACTTGAAACAGAATGTTGACATTTGAAATGTTTTAAAGAATTATTTATTTTTATGTGTATGGATGGGTATTTTTGCCAGCATGTAATTCTGTGCACCACATGAATGCAGTATTTGTAGAGGCCAGAAGAGGCCATTGATTTCCCTGGAACTGGAGTTACAGATGGTTGCAAGCTGCCCTGTGGGTGCTGGAAGAGTAGCCAGTGTTCTAAACCAGTTCCCAGATAAGGGTAATCTTACTGTCCCTTTCCAACTTGAGGCCATCCATCTCTTCTTTTTATTTATTTTAATCTTTAAGTTTTGTGTTATATTTATTTACTCAAGGGGGTGGTAAATGGGGCATGTGTGTGTAACACTGTTCATATGTAGACCTATGGCAACAACTTCTAGAAGTAGGTATCTCCTTCTACCATGTAGGTCTCAAGGACTGAACTGAGGTCATCAGGCTTGGTAGCAAGTGCCTTTACCTTATCAGCCCTCTCTTTCTCTTTCACTCCTCCCATCTCTCTTTCCCATTTTCTTAAAGTACGGTGTTGAGTAGCAATGAGTAAAATGAGCAACCTTATCTTGTGCAAGATCACAGGGAAATGTTTTTTCATGTGAGACCAAATACCTTCAAGATGGTACAGCCATAAATAAGGAAGAAGGCTTTCTTATTTCTCCATTAAATAAGGATTTTATATTGACTTTTTCTTTTTTTATATAAATTACCAATTTCATCTCAAGCAAGTTCCCATCTAGTCCTAGTTTGCTAAGTGCTTTTATCATGAGTGGGTGTTAGATTTTGTTAAATGCTGTTTGACACCATTTGAGATAATTATGTGGTATTGTCATCATTGAATTAATGTGATATATTTCTTTTCTTACATTGAACAACTCTAACATTTCTCAGATAAATCCTTCTTAGTTGTGGCATAAAATCTTGTTAATAACCTGTTGAAACTGATTTGCTGATAATTTTTCATAAGTCTGCATCTATATTGAGACATTACTAAAGGATATTTGTATATGAATTTCTTTTTAGGTGCCTTTCTCAGACTTTGGTATTGGTAATACTGGCCTTATAGAATGGGGAAGGAAGTGTTCCTTCATCTTCTGTTTTATAATCATTTGGAGAAATTTTGCTTATTTTTTCCCACACTGGGGACTAAGCCTAAGGCCTCTCACATACTAGCCAAGGAGTCTACTGAGCAATACCCCAGCCCAGTTCTGCTTTAAATGTTTTATAGAATTCACCAGTGAAGTCCTCTGTTTCTGTACTTGTCTTGTTGATGAGGTTTTGGTTATTAGTTCAATTTCTACTTGATACAGGTCTGCTGAGAATGTCTACATCTTCTGGGTAAACTCAAGCCATTTATTTGTTCCTAGGCAGCGTCTGTTCTATTATCTGGATTATTGGCACATAATCATTTCTAGTATTCCTCTGCAATATTATTTCTCTAAAGAACCACACTTTCATCTCCAAGTTGAGTCATTTATGTCTTCTCTTTTTGCTTGGCCAGTCTATCTAAAGATAGTTTTCTAGCTGAAGAGATAGTTTAATTGGTAAAGTGCTTGTTATGCAAGCATGTGGACAGAGGCTTTCATTCTTAGCACACACAAAAGATAGGTGTGCCCTAGGCACTCTTAAACCCAGCCTTGGGAGGCAAAGACTGGAGGATCCCTGGGGCTTGCTGACATGCCAGCCTAGACTATTTGTTAAATTCTAGGCCAGTGAGAGAATGACAGTTGACATTCCAACATGGGTCGGGGAAGGTACACCAGGTTCTGCCCCTAGATGAAGAACTACATGCAATGGCTGCTAAGAGAAAGAGAGAGTCAGGGTTCTGAAGGGAAGAGCCACCAATAAGTTATCCAATATCTAGTATTCAGCCCTAAACACACACACACACACACACACACACACACACACACACACACACACA
>CABHPR010120779.1:0-32042 GCA_902168415.1 Peromyscus melanophrys | reverse complement strand
ACACACACACACACACACACACACACACACACACACACACACACACACACAAACACTAAATGAGCTCAGCTGGTTGTATTTATATATACACATGTGCATGTTTTTACATGTATGTGTGTACTTATATGTAACAATATTGATCAAAGAGGTCATGAATTTTGAGTGGGAGGGGAACAGTGTAGAAGTTGGAAGAGGAGAGGGTAAGGTAGAAATGATGTAAATTCAGTACTCGTATGAAATTCTCAGAATAAAATAAATGTTAAAATAATTATAATTTTTTAATAAGGTAGAAGGCAAGTGAGATGGCTCGGCAGGTAAAGGTGCTTGCCACCAGACCTAAAGACTTGACTTTGAATTCCTTAACTCAAATGGTAGAAGGAGAGAATCAACTCCCCTAAATTGTCCTTGGACCTCCCCATGAGTATGAACACATACACACACACACACACACACACACACACACACACACACACACACACGTATAAAATCAATCAATTAGTAAAATTAGAATTAAAATTAGGGGGGGAAAGGCAGTGATTGAGGAGAACACCCAGCATTGACCTTTGGCTTCCACACATGCATATGCACATAATACCCATGACCACATATGCACACATATATACAAGATAATTTCGATATTTTCAAGAACAGTTTAGGTTTTTTATATTCTCTATTGCATATCTGCTCTAAACACTATTTTCTAATTCCTCACAGTATAAAGTTTTGTTCTTGATTTGGAAATTCTTAATATCAGCATCTACAACAATCAGTGGTCCACCACCACATCACATCTCCTCGGTTTCGTACTGTATTTTCATTTTCATTCACCTCAAGATATTGTCTGTTTTCCTTTATGATTTTGTCTTTGACTTGTTGCTTATGACTTTGTTGTTTCACTTTCACAGATCTGTGAATTCTCTTGTTTTTCTCCATTATTGGTTTCTGACTTCATTCTGTTGCAACTAGAAAAGTTACTTTGAAGATTTTGGATTATTTTTTTTAGTTTACTGAGACTTGTTTTGAGGCCTAGCTTATGGTTTTTCTGGGAAATGTCTCATGTTTTCTTGAAAAGAATGTGTACTTGACTTTTTAGGTTTGTTGTGTTCTATATATGTCTGTTCTATTTGGTTTATATTGTTGTTTAATATCGTTTTCCTTATTCATTTCTTAGCTAGATGCTCTAGCCATTATTCAAGATGATGTACTGAAATCTGTAGCTAGCAGTGTAAAACGTTCTCCCTTCAATTCCAGTAATGCTTTCCTTGTGAGCTTGGGTGATCTGTTTTTTTATTTCATGTAAATTTATAATTATTACATAATTTGATGAATTGACTCTTCTCAGTAGGTAATTTCTTTTATCTTTTACAAGAGTTATTGGCTTACAGTCTATTTTGTCTGATAGTAACAGCTACTCTAGTTCTTGTGTGGTTAGTATTTGCAATGAATCCTATCCTTTTGCTTTCAACTTCCATTGTCTTTATATCTAGGAGCAAATACTTGTGTCATTTTTTCCATTTGCTAAGCTATTCCCTTTGAGTACAGCATTTGATTTATACTGAATTTCATAATTGAGAAGGATGGACACAGTTTTGACATTTTTGTTTCCTATGTATCATGCTTTGATTGTCCCTCATTTCCTGTGTTACTACCATACTCTGTGTTTAAGTGTTTTTTTTTATATATAAACCAATCTGGATTATTATCTCATTTCCTTGTCTGTACATGTATGTGTGTTTGAAGATAGATTTGCACCTTGGGACATGCAAGCTTTTGATGCCAGTACTTCCCGCAGATAAGAAAATGTTCATATGTTCAAGTCCCTTATATAAAAAGTTATAGTATTTGACTATAACATAGGCATATATTCCTGTATGCTTCAATCTTCTCTGGATTATTTGTAATATCTAGTACACTATAAATGCTCAGTATATAGTTATTACCCTGTATTGTTAACAGACCAATGGCAGCAAGAAGAGTACGTTCATGTACAGTGTAGATAATTGTTTTTAAATGCTTTTAATCCAAAGTTGATTGGAGTCTATAATTGTAGAAGTCAAATACATAAGGCTAACCATTTCACTTATGGTTACTGTGAAGATTAAATTTAACATTCTAAATTTATAGCAACATAGTTTGAATAGATAGCAACTTTCTTTCAATGGTATAAAAAGACTGTGCCCCTATACATGCTTCCCTATCCCCCACTATTTATATGTTGTCATCACAGGTTATGTCTATGTGCATTTTGTGTCCTATAACATTTAATTATGTGTTATCCATATCAACCATGATTGATTTCATATAGAAAATTAAAAACTAGAGTTAAAAACTAAATATACAGCAATGTGAACTTCAATATTTGTCAATGAAGGTAATTTTACCCAAAGTCTTCCTTCTTGATAGAACATCAAGATGCTATACAGCTCTGTCTCCTTTCATGTCCACCTGAAACATGGCCTTTAGCACTTCTTGCAGGTAAATGTAGTGCTAACCAAGTCCCTCATTTTCTATTCCTTTTCTTGATCGCCCACTCATTCTTGGAAGGAGAGTTTTGTGCCATATAGAATCCTTATTTAACATTTTCCCCAATGTTCTAAATCACTACTTTGCCTTTTGGCCCTGTAGGTTTTCTATGAGGATTTTGCTGTAAAACACATTTTTGTCCTTGCCAAGCTACTTCTCCCTTGCTTTTATGTGTTTTTCTTCTGTCATGCCTTTCACCTATTTTGTTATAATCTGTTTCATTGTGAAATCTAGGGCCATTGTTTCTTCAAATACTCTTTCCTTCTCTTCCTTTATAACTCTGATAATATCAGTGTTGGTCAGCTTAATGTTGCCACACCAGGTCCCTAGGCTCTGCTTTTCTTAACTCCTTTTCCTTTCCTTTCTGCTCCTTAATCAGCCTTGCATTTTGCTGATTCTTTCTGCCTTCTCAGAAATACCATTGAAGCCCTAGAGTGAATTCTCTTTTTCTGTTACTGGTTTTTTTCCCATGGATTTATTATTTGTTTAATTTTTATTATTGTGGGTTTTTTCTCCTTGATATTTTGACTTTAATTCAAGTATTGTTTCTCTGGCTTAGTTTCAATTTTTACCTATATTGCTATTATTTTTATATTTAGCTTTGGAACAATTTTCAATTTTCAATTTTTAAAGCATATTTAAGCCATTTGTTTAAAAATACTTTTACTGGTATTCCAGTGTCTGAGCCTTGTCAGTGACTGTTCATTTCTTTTCGTCTTTTGAATGCATTACATTCACCTTTTTTGTAAGATTTTGGCTTCTTATTGAAAACTAAACATTAGAATATTGTGATGCAGTGACTATGGAAATCAGCTTTTTCTTCCTCATAAGGTTTGCTGCTTTTCTGTTTCTGAAAACTATAAATGTCCCTTTGTCTAGTGACTTCCTCCAATTCTTGGTAGAAACTCATTGTATGTAGCTACAGAATTCTCTTTTCCTTAACTATGTCCATCCGTTGTCCTCACAGACATTTCTCAGAACAACAGAAGCTAAAATGAAATACCACTTCCTGCAAACTTAGAAGATTGGCCCTTTGCTATGGCCCTCCTTCAGTACTTAGCTAGATTTCCACTGAGCCTTTGGAGCAGCCTCAAGTGAAAGTTAAGGTCTTATGGCTTTTCTGAGTTTGCAACTTAGAGGGAGCCTGTTCCAAATTACCTAGGATACATGTGCAATTTGAATGTACCAGTTTCAAAACCAAAATTTCAGACTGGCTTTTCCTCTGTGACCTTAGACAACTGACTTTTTATGTCAGTTTCAATCTCTTGCTCCAGATTTCTGCAGGTGCTTTGTCTACTTCACAGTGTTTTCCAGGTCTACCAACTGCTTTTTCAGTCTTAAGTAAGTTACACGAGCCAGAGGTCAGGACCTCATATTGTACTTCAGGTATGCCCTGGCAGGTTAGAAGAAATCTAAATTGGTCTGGGAAATGGCCCAGTGAGTAAAGTGCTTGTTCAAGCATGGCGACCTGAGTTTTGATCTCGGGGGTGGGTGTGGAGGAGTAAAAAGCAAGGCCTGGCGGTGCGCAACAATAAACCCAGTGGTGGGACAGGGCAGAACGAGATGAGTAGGTACCCTGAGCTCACTGGCCAACCAGACTAGCTATAAATAGACCAGGTTTGGTGAGAGATCCTGTCTCAAAAAGTAAGGTGGAAATCAAAACATTGATTTTCAGGGCTTTTTTTTCTTGCTTTTCATGGTTTTGATGGTTTTTATTGTTTGTTTTTGAGAGAGAAACCTAAATTTAGGTAGACAGGAAGGTAAAGGTGTTCTGGGAGGAGTTGGGGGAAGTGAAGAATAGTATTAAAATAGCCTGTGTGAAAAAAGTTAATAAAATAAAAGAAAACTAAGGTGGAGCAGAAAAGAGGAAGCTAGCTGAAGTTGACCTTCGGCCTCCACACACACTTATGGGCTCACAGACCTCATTCCCCATGCACAACCTAAGGAAAAACAAAAGAAGAAAGCTACATAATTTGTGAGGAAGGTGTCCAGGACCAGGACCCCACAGAATGAACCCTGGCTTCCTTCTTTAAGAATCCTGCTATACCTAGGGAGGGGCAAAGCAAAGCCAAGTTAACTCCCAGAAAGCTTCGTACTGTTTTCAAGTTGTCTGTATCCGGACCAAGTGTTCGCTTGATTGCTCTGAACCCTTGTTGTCCAGGTTTCTCACCCAGTCACTTCTGACAATTTCTGCTTAATCTTTATAATCAAATGTTTTCTTTACTTAATTAACATTTTTGGAGTTTCATACATGAGTACTGTATTTATACCATTTACACCCTTTTCTCTCCACTCCAACTTCTCAAGTGCCCTACCCACAAACTTGTACTATTTAATTATGTACACACATATACACACACACACACATACACACACACACACACACACACACACACACACACACACACACACACACACACACACACACAAAACCTGCCGAGTTCTTTAGTGCTGCTCATATGTATATGTGATTAGGGCTGACCATGAAATGGAGAATCTGTCTGTTTTTTTTTTCCTTGTTCCTTGTTACCAATGTGGGAGAGGGGCAAGAGGGTAGCTTTAACACACTTCTCTACACTTTTCTAGAGGGTTATAAAGTTTCCTTGTTTCTTGATGTTGTCAGCTGCTGCTGATAAATGCATAGTTCCAAATGTTCATATAATTTTATATGTCTTTCTTTATTCATTGCCTGAGAAGAAAAACAGCTCCATGAGGAGAAAGTTCCTTGGTTACTTGATTATGTAGACATGTACTTCATTTCCTTAAGAAGAAAAATGTACTTTCTGTTTTTCTTTGTCAGTTTTTAAAATAATGAGTCAGATCCCAAGTATCCTCCAGAAGTGATCAGTTGTGAGGTAGATTTGTTGCTGTTGCTTTGGTTCGGTTTTGCTTCCTTTGGTGTTCTTTAAGTTATCACTATCATTACTAGTGACAGTCTTCCTAATTTGGTGGATCAGAAATGCTTCATTTATGCTTATGCTGTTCATATGACTGTAATGATGTTTGATAGTAGTAGGGGGTGTCAAAATTTTGCTGTTGGTCTTTACAGCATGTTTACAGACTCATCTTGAACATTCATTCCCCAGAAAGCAATCAGCCATTTCCCCACAGAGCTGTAGTAGTTAGAAATTACAAGCAAGGCATTATAGATTTGAATATATACTTATCTAGTTGTTATTTCTAAGCATTTTCAGAAGGCAGAACTAGAAAAGGTGCTTGCTTGCCTTATTGGTTATTAGGTATTTATTTAGGTAATGTCAAGACAAAATATTATTTCACATTTATACTTCAGTTTGAATCAAATAATTTTCACATATAAGATTAAAAGAAAGGAAACCTATTCCACTGCAAGCATCTGGACTCTTCTCTTCCTCTTTCTGTAAGCAGCCTCAGGTGACCTGTGAAAATGGTTCCCTGCTCTCTAGACCCAGAAACCCCTATAAAATCACTCAAAACAAGAACCGCAAATCTTTGTGTTTACTTTAAGAACACCTGTGAAACTTCCCAGGCCATCAAGGGTATGCATATCTGAAAAGCCACCAAGGGATAGATCCATTGGTTCTATCTGAGTCCTCATTATTTAATCATCTCTCAGTAAATAGAACCACCAGTGGCAAAGCAAGCCTGCAACACTTGAGCCTTTTGGGGCCATATCAAAACCATAATACTGACCTCAAATTTAAGAGGTTCAGAAAAATGTTCTGTTTCTTTGCAATTCCTTTTGTTTTTTATGGTATACCCCACTATTATATCTTGATAGCTTGTAATATTCTTTTCTGTGTGGTTCTATTATAAACTGGGTAGATATGTAAGTTCACTTCTTTTATTTTCATGCTAGGGATTGATTGCTTTAAATATATTTAAATAATAGTTATTTTATAATTTGGTTTAACTATCAACATAGTTCCAAAGTCTACTATTGCTGGGGATGTCTTTCTGTATGCTGTGAATGTGTTGCTCTGATTGATTGATAAATAAAACGCTGATTGGCCAGTAGCCAGGCACGAAGTATAGTATAGGTGGGATAAGCAGAGAGGAGAATTCTGGGAAGTGAAAGGTGGGCAGAGTCAGGAGATGCTGCCAGCCACCGCCGCCATGAGAAGCAAGATGTGAAGGCAGAACTGGGAAAAGGTACCAAGCCAGGTGGCTAAACATAAATAAAAATTATGGGTTAATTTAAGTGTAAGATCTAGCTAGCAAGAAGCCTGAGCCATTAGGCCAAACCGCTTTAATTAATATAAGTGTCTGTGTGATTATTTGGGTCTGAGTGGCTGCAAGCTGGATGGGACCAGGAAAACTTCTGGCTACAAACTGTACCAAAGAATACATATTTAAAGAACTTTAATTTCATACATGTTCCTTATCTCCTATTCCATTAGTCTCACCATGGATGATAATTTTTAAATTATTTTTATTTTATGTGTATGGGTGTTTTGCCTGCATGTATGTCTGCATCAGCTCCCCAGGACTGTAATTACAGACAATTAATTTATTTAGTGGCATGCCTTTCCATTTTTCACAAAATAAACAAATGTGTATTTTATATGGTAAGTCTAGTAGTGTTCAAGCTAAACACAAAAGAATTCTAGCTTATGATTCCTCACCACATTTTTAGAAAAACCTGAAGTCTGAATATATTTTGTCTCTTTCCCAATTTCCTTGGACATGTAGTTATTCACAACCTGTAAATGCCAGTGTTGCTGTACTTAGTTCATATTCATTTGTTAGGAATATATAATTAAAGTAGGAAATTATAATCTGAAGTTACTAATATAAAACTATAAAGCATAGTTTTAGGGGAAATTTTCTTAAAACATGTATATACCCTTATAATCTCTAATAATACATTGTGTGTGTGTGTGTGTGTGTGTGTGTGTGTGTGTGTGTGTTCATGACTTAGTCTGACAAACTCAATAATGCAATTTTTTTATAAGGTAAGATAAATGTTTATTTTTAAAAGATTAAAATACCGTATGACTTGTTCATGGTGTGGGAATGTTCAGTATGGATTGGGTCATTGAGTAGTTACTTGTTGCTAGCTGCTGTTCGTCTTTTTCTTTTATACAATGTCTCACTAACAGCTCACCTCTGTCTCTACATCACAATTCTCATGCCTCTGCCTTTCAGTTTTTGAAATGCTAAGCTCATAGGCTTGTGCCACTATGCCCAGCTACTTTCTGCTTTCCCAAGTACTTTTATTAGCTATATAAAAGAGATTTATTTATAGGAAATTTAAAAAAAAATAAAATCAGTTCTCAGTCTTCTGTTTAAGCCTGCTCTCTTGCATTGGAGTATATTCCTTTCTTTTCATGTGTGGGTTATTTGTTTATCCCTTTTATTATCAATCATCATCATAGGAACATTCATCAGCTTGATTTTGAATTTAAAATAACTCTTATGGCACAACAGTGTTTTAGATGCCTGATGAATAGAATTATGTGCTCAATTTCTATATTTTCCCTTATGATGCTATCTTTTAACATGCATCATCATTTGATAAATCTCCAGCCACTCTTAAGAAACCGAGTACTGTGGTCGGTTTATGGATATGGATATAGAATAAAATCTGAAATACCAAGGGTGGTATATGAACCATGGTGAAGCCTTGTTGCTCTGTCTCATCAAGGTTTTTCATGCTAGGACAGGAATCAAGAGCAGGACACAAACAATTGCAAATAAGCAACTTGACAAACTTGGTTAACTTCAAAGTGCACTTGCTCATAGCTTGTCTTAGCCAGTAGAACTGACAACATGAGAGTCCTATTTTTAAATCTATTTTTGTTCTGATTTTAGCATGAATGTGTCTTTTCTCCCAAAGGTGTGTTATTCAATCAAAATATTTGTTGTGCCAAATTCCTTAGCACAATATCTGATGTATAATAGGTACAAAATAATTGTTGAACAAATGTCATACTGTATAACAAATGTCATACTGTATAAGGGATAACTTATATTCTGCTTTATAAACTAAACATACCAGTTGCATTGTACACAGATAATAAATTGATTTCTTAAGAGCAAACAAATAAGGGCCAAGGGAAATGGCTCATTCAACAAAGCACTTGCCCTGCAAGTCTGACAAGCTGAGCTCAGATCCCTAGCACCCACTTAAAAAGACAAGCAAAGGAGCACATACCTGCAATTTCACTGCTAAGCAGATTGCTGGCCCGCCAGTCTAGACAATCAGTAACTTTCAGGTTCAATTAAAGAATCTGTCTTAAAAAGTAAGGTGGAGGGCTAGGCGGTGGTAGCACACGCCTTTAATCCCAGCACTCAGGAAGCAGAGCCAGGTGGATCTCTGTGAGTTCGAGGACAGCCTGGTCTACAGAGTGAGTTCTAGGACAGGCTCCAAAGCTATACAGAGAAACTCTGTCTCGGAAAAAAACAAAACAAAACAAAAAAAGAAGATAATTATAAATCTCTGTAATTCCAGCAAATGAGAAAACTTCATCACTCATTGTTTTGGAGGAAAATTTTTTAGAAAGCAAATTTAATTCTTTTTTTTTTTTTTTTGCTTTGTTTTGTTTTTTTTGTTTTTTGAGACAGGGTTTCTCTGTTTAGCTTTGCGCCTTTCCTGGATCTCACTCTGTAGACCAGGCTGGCCTCGAACTCACAGAGATCTGCCTGGCTCTGCCTCCCGAGTCCTGGGATTAAAGGCGTGTGCCACCACCGCCCGGCATGCAAATTTAATTCTTTATGAACCTTTTTCAAAACTTTTGCACATTTTTAAAAGATTTATTAATTTTATGTGTGTGGGTGTTTTGCCTGCATGTATGTCATTGTACCACATGTGTGCCTGGTGCTTGCAGAGATCAGAAGAGGGCACTGGATCCCATGGAACTGGAGTTATGGACAGTTATGAGCCACTGTGTGAGTGCTGAGAATTGAACCCAGGTCCTCTGTAAGAACAAGTGCTCTTAGCCACTGAGCCATCACTCCAGACTCTTCTTCCCTAACTTTAATAAGAATTAACTTTTAGATATTCAGTTTACATTTTAAAGCTGCTTAACTCTTCCTCATTAATCTGTAATTCTTTAATGTAGCGAATGCCTTGATTTAGCTAGTTTATGGGTCCATTGTGCCTATCTCATTGTATTTTGAACAGGTCGAGAAAGTTCAAGTGGTAGTAGCACAGGGAAGTCCAGAAGACTAGGACATGTTAGATGGGAGAGTCAGCTGTGGAGAAATAAGAAGTTTAGCTTGAGAGACCACCTACATTACAGTCATGTTTATCCTGAAAGTATTCCACGGAAATTTGTTTTGGAGCATGGAAAGTTTCTTGCCCAGCAATATAATTCTCAACCTGCAAAATACATGCCCCCAGAAGGAAGGCCCCCCAGACTTGATGAATTTCAAAGTGCACGAAGCCTTGGGCATTTTGAAGTAACCATCCTAGGTAGGTGAACTGCTCTTCTATTATTCTTGAATACTATTAGTTTAATGTATTTACTTGTATTTATTTATTTATCTGTGTATCTATTTATAATTTAATATATTTATTAAATGGAGTTAGAAGTTAGACTTAAAAAATATAAGCACCCTCTCCTATACATAAGTCCAAAGGGGAATTTCTGTTTGACTCAAACTAAATGAGGAGAGCACTAATTCTGACATAAAGCTCAGGATTTGTTGGCTTCTCAACACCAGCAAGTCCTTGAAAACTTTGGGGGAGATGAGAATGGGAACTAATGGAGCTTTCCTTTATCCACACTATTGTTTGTTGACAATAGTCAACTATGCAACTATTGTTTGTTGATCTTTCCGTATAGAGTATTAGTGCTAATGGCCCTAACTTTTACCAGTGCTATTTTCCACCATTATTACCTTCTGCCCCTTCTTTCCTGTTTCCTCACATGTAAATATGCATACTTGCAGTACAAGGTATATATATCCATGGATAATGAGAGATCTAACTTTCAGATGGTCTTCACTAGACCATGGTGCTTGATCTCGTCAGGTATTTTATCAAACTTAGTTTCATAACTTAGTTTCATATCTAGGAAACAAAACTCAAGCTAAGATTTCCCATACGTCACATAAAATAACCATAGAAACAAAGAGTCATAAAGGAACACAGAGACTAAATGTTTTTCTTCCTTTAGCATGCTACAGATTGATTGGAACAGATTGACTGTACGTCTCAGCTGACTCATATGTAATTGTCACTTTTTATTAGCTTTGGCTATGAGTCAGATAAAAGCAAGAATAGGGTATAAGGAACACAAATTTGTCATTCTGCTCACCAGATTGAATCGATGTTAGAATTGTGCTATTTTTATATAAATGTTATCTTACCTGTTTTCAAGGATGGTTTAGAGTTGAAAGATGAGGCATTTATGGATTTTAAAGGAGAGATAGAATGTAGGTGTCAGTAGGTCCGTAAAGATAACCAATTTACTACCATTTGGCAGTAATTTTCCCTGAGCTTTCCGGTGTGGAGAAAGGACATTCTTTTATTTATTTGATTGCATATTCAATTTTAGAGCTAAAGAGAACTTAAATGACTTCAAATTTCACATTCAGGCTGGGCAGAAAGCAGGCCATGATTAAAAATCAGATTTTCTGACTCTTGACCACTTTTGTTTTGGATAAAATAAATATTCAATATTAGAATATTTTTAATTCAAACAAAATTGAAGTCTAAATATACCATGTAAAGTTATTATACTATTAACACAGTTACAAATGAGCTTTTACCTTCAACTAGTTTTGATTTGCAAAGGTATGAAAGTATGTCTGAGATACTTGATTCCTACCTTAACCTTATAATATACATAATCACCTATAACAATGAGGCATATCTAAATAAATCTCACAGATAAGTATATTTTAACATGTTATTTTATAACCCATAAATTCTGCTCTTTAATGGTTAACTTAATACAGAGATAAAATGTATAGAGCTAAGATATGGTAATGGGTCTTTTGATTGTTAGACAACCTTGGTGAGAAGGTGCAGCCTATCAAAATCAATTAGAGTTTAGTTCCCAGTGTGTAAACTGGTTTTTACAGGTCTCAAAGTATTAGGCACACATTAGGATCAAAACCGGAAACTGAAAGTAGCAAACTATGCTAAGCTGCTGAACATTTAATAATGTGTGATCTTTCACTCACAGGTTTGAACCATGAGATTGCAATTGATGTTGCATTCCTACCTATGTATTCTCCAGAAGATGTCCAGACATCTCAAATAGACACGTTTTTTACCTGCATGAATTACAGTTGTGTGTACCCACCAGAAGTACCTGGCAATGAAAGAGAGCCAGATTCCAAGGCAGTTGCAGGTGACTGTTCCTTTGTTCAGAAAAAAAAATACTATAAATGATCCTAACCTTTTCTCAATGGTAGAATTTTTATTATTTAAACTACTGTAGTCTTAACTCATTTGCTAAGTGTACCCCATAAGAATTAAATGTGAGTGAGTCTTTTAAATAAATTATATAGCTTGTTTACATTCCAGTGAGCCATAAAGAACATTTTATGCTTATAATTACTTCATCAGACTGACAGGGTATGTACATGAAGTAGTGTAAATCTTCCCTTTTGTCCTTTATACTTTTGCTGTATAATTGCCTCAAATTATAATATGTTAGTAATGTACTACAGTATAATTGTTTTCTCATAAATGTTTGGTTATTCAAGTGCTACCCATTCTACTCCTTCAGGCTGCTAAGACTATATGAGATCCCAATAGTGAAACTCTTCAGCTATTTATGTTGCTTCATCCAATACCAAGTTTTCCATTCTATACTTATAAACTTAACTCTGCAATTGAAGTTGTCTTGTTCATTCAGGTGTTGTTTCTATTTCTTGAGCACGTGGTAAAGCTTCTAGTCATTTTCATTGAGCTCAACAAGTTAATGTATTTGAAAGAGCACTTAAGAAAGCCATTTATTACAAGGTTCTGGTGGGTCTCTCCAAGCTGATGAAACTCTAGAATCTCTGTTGATTTGGAGCCTGTCTTATGAACTTTACCTGATGATGATGTTACTTGACACTCCTGGTTGTGCAAACTGAGCTTGAGTATCTAAATTTATGAGATTCAAGATTTTTTTCCTATTTTAGCTTGCAATATCATTTCCTATATCACAACCTCTTGGGCTTTCAGTGGTTCTAAATCTCCTTACTAACTGTATTCATATTCTTCTTTCATATCATATCTACTCTGTCATATGCTTGCTGGTATATGCATATACAATTACCGATATAAAGTTGTAGGTCAGAGTTCCCACTTATCTGCTCATTGCTAGTGCCAGTATTCTTCCAGTCATCATTAGCATGGTCACATGAAAAATACCTGGTACCAGTCTGCTAAGTAGTTAATATTTGGACATGAAGGACACAGATCACTAGAGGAGAAAAGTGAAGGAGTAACTAAAAGCAAAGTGATTCATTTGAGTGGAATATCACATTTTTTATGATACAGCAGCATTGATATTGTTGATGTAATTCTATGCTGATCAGTGTGCCTGGCCTTTCAGCTAAGCCTCATAGAGAGCCTGTCAAAGTGACACTGCTACCCTCTATTTATAGGTAACTACACTGAAATTCAGTGTCTCACCAGAGCTAGGATTTGAATCTGAAAGTTTGCCTGATTCCAAACTTTTCTATTTTTTCACAATTCTAGAACGCAAGATCAAAATAGGCTTGGAGATATAAAACAGTGGCTCGTGGGGTAAAGCTCATGTGTCATCTTTAAAACACTATAAGCTACTCTCTTTTTAATCACAAAATCTATTCACATAAATAATTTAAAATTCCTAACAGTTGCAGAAAAATCCTGTTTAAAAGTGAAAATTCCCCTTCTTGTCTTCTCAGGTCCAGCCTTTCTCATTTATTTACAATATGTTTACTGATTATAATTTTCTATCAAATAAATGCATATAAGTTGACGTCTATAGACATAGTTTTATAACCAGCACCACCCCCTGCCCCAAGTACACCTTGGACAGCGTTCATACCTGTATAGCAAGAGCTACCTCATTCTTTTCAGAAACAACAAAATATTCTACTATGTGACTATACCAAGATTTGCTTTAATGATTCCCCTATTGAAGGTTGTTTAAGACTAGTTCCAACCAGGCCAGGCATGTTGGCTAATGCATTTTACACCAAAACTCAGAAAGCTAAGGCCAGAGGAATTCTGTGGGTTTGAGGCAAGCATGTCTACATAGCGAATTTTAGGCCATCCAGTGCTAACAACCTTGTCTAAACAAAGTTTTCAAATGATTTTTTCCTTTACCAATTAATACTGCACTTAGTATGCATGTATTATGTATGCATGTGTATATGTGTGTAGAAATGAGATTTTTTTATACTTACACAAATGCATCTATAACATCAATTTCTAGAAGTCAGTGACTCAAAAGATATATCTATTGAAAATGGTAGTGAATATTGTAAAATTTTCTTCCATATGGCTATATTAATTTAATACTGGCTCCCAAACAAGGGTGATATTTCACTTACACCCTTGTGAAATCTAGGTATGGTTTTGTTGATATTTTGCCAACCCTTAGGCCAAAAGTAACATTATTTTGTTTTATGTTTCTTAATTATTTTTGTTACGTTTATTTATTTGTATGGGGCTTATCCCATGGCATGTAGGTGGAGGCTAGTTAGTTCTCTGTCCTTTCACCTTGTGGATTCCAGGGATGAAACACAAGTCATCAGATTTGACAGCAAGCGCTTTTGTCCACTGAGCCAACCCTCTAGACCAATATTTCTCTAGTGTCTTAGAGCTTGAAATTCCTTGTGAGCCTTAGAGCTACCTCGTTCTTTTCAGAAACAACAAAATATTCTACTGTGTGACTGTAACAAATTTTGTTTTAATGGTCCCCTATTGAAGAGTGTTTAAGACTGGTTCCTTTTCCAAGACTTCTGTGACATAATTAATAATTTAATTTTATAATAGAAGGGTCTTCTTAAATAGAAAATAATACTAATGTATTAGTGTTTTCTGTATATTAGCCACGATTCTAAGAGCTTCATATGTGTAAATAAGTCATTTGTTTGTTTATTTTTGTCTTTTCTAGAAACTTCACTGCTAGCATTTTTTACAGTTTCCTACAAATATTATTTATCTTATTATTAACTTATGGGTTGTCTTTTCACATTGAAAAATTACCCTTCATTGTATATTAAAAATACTTTTACCCAGTTTGACATTGATTGAGAGGGAGGCATGCCTTGGTATTTAAGTAATTTTATTCTTAAGTGCTCAACTATATTATGATTCATTTCTGGCTCCTCATTTTATGTCATATTCAAAGTCATCACCAGTTTAAAACTATAAAAATGCACTCTTGTCCCAGGGAGAGGCTCAGTCAGTAAAGTGCTTGTTATCCAAGCATGAGGACCTGAGTTCAGATCCCTAGAATCCAGGTAAAATCTAAGTTTGGTGACAGGGGCAGAGACAGGCAGATCCCTGGGTGCTTGGAGGCCAGCCAGGGGAAACGTTTAGCAAGTACCTGGCCCCAGTGAGAGACCCTCACAAGACACTTTGTCTCTAGATGAATGACACCTAAGGTTGACCTCTAGCCTCCACACACACATGCACATACATGCATGTGTATTTACGTATACCCAAATCATTGTTTTGGAGGTATTTTTATAGTTTTCTTTTTCCTCACACATATATTTTTACTGTGATCAAATGCCAGAAACTTAAGTTAAGCAGTAATTCTCATTTCCTCTTCTCCCAACCCCTTGGTAACCATTCCACTTTCTCTATGAATTTTCCTGTTAATTTCATTCACATGAATTCATACAATATTTGCCCTATTGTTTTTGGCTTGTTTAACTTAGCATAACATTGTCAGGGTTCATCCATGTTAGAATATGTATCAGAATTTCATTTCTTTTTATGGTTGAATGATTTCTCATTGTATTATATATCACATTTTGTTTATCCATTCATCTGTTAAATTTCTAGAAATTTAGCTTATTTATAACTTTGGATATTGTAAATAATTCAGCTATGAGCAATCATCAATGTGGCTTCATTTTTACAGTTTAAATTTTTAATCCATTTAGAATTATTCATGTGGAGGGTGAGATGGGGATCTAGCTTTATATTTTACAAATGATTAGCCATTTATCAAAAACCATTTAACAAATCTCACTAATATGAAAGCCTTCTTGGTATCATTTTGATCATGAAGTAGAAGGATATACATATGTACATATATATGTATATATATATATATATACATGAAAGTATTATGTTAACGTATCCATTGGACAGCAGCATTGAACAGCAGTTCATAACTGTAGTGGAATACAGAAGAATTTTCACATATTTGGAAAACACTTTATTCTCTATGTAATGAGGGTTTCCCATATTGATTTTAGAGACAAGAATTATTGTACTGTATTATACAGTAGGTTGAACTGTGCTATAGTTATAAAGCAGCCCTAAAGTCACTGTGGCTGAACACAATTACAGTTTCTTTCTTGCTCAAGTGTAATGCAATCAGTCAGCAACTCCCTTCTCCTGAACCTAGCTTGTTTCTTTCTTGTTGCTAATCCAACAGGAGAAAGTGACTTCTAGAGTTGTTAAGGTAGAGATGGAAGACAAGTTTGTTTTTATTTACATTAGACAAGAAATAATGTATCACTCCAACTCATATTCCCTACAGATACGATAGGATAAAAAGATAGATTGAATAATTAATAGTAATTACTTGCATATAAAAATAAAATAACTAATCACTGTACTTCTTTAAAATCTAAGATAATTGTTTGTGACCTTGAAAATATGTAGATTTTTTTACTCAATAAAAAAGGAAAGGAAAAAGAAAGAAAACCAAATATTCTAGGAAATGCATATAAGAACATTATTGACTGCATCTATTGATAGATGTGCTTTCTGTCTGGAGAAGTTTGGTAAATGCATATGATGAATTACAAAGAAGATTAGAGACATCATTAATATTTTTCCCCCAGAGCTGAGGACCGAACTCAGGGCCTTGCGCTTGCTAGGCAAGCGCTCTACCACTGAGCTAAATCCCCAACCCGACATCATTAATACTGTAAGAAAAAGATCATCAGTTTGTGTGATTATAAATCCAAGTAGATCATCAGTTTGGTGATTATAAATCCAAGTAAATATTTAACTATTTTACAATACTTACCATCTGTTTTTCACTTCTAGGTGATATTGTAAAAGCAGCAGCTGAACTGGATAGAGTCCACATCATCTGTATCTTGGATATCTGTAATTTGGGTAACAATAAAGTGGAAGTCTGTTTGCAGAGAATTTATACTCCAGAATAGGCTCCTTAAAGATTAGCAGACGAAATAATTACAGGGTATATATAGAATACTGTTTTAAAGAGAATCTATTATTTTCATCAGAATATTACATGACCTCTAAAGTTAAGTGGTTTTCAGTTCATCTTGTATTTGGTACTCTCACTTCATATTAGATTCATTATTGAAAAAAAAACATCAAGACAGTTTTATGTCAGAAGTTACTTCACTTGTATGTGACTATTATCTTAATTTGTAACAATTTATGTTTTACTGTTCCTTTTGCAAAGTGTATTTTCATTCCAACATCTCAGTACAATGCATCTTGGCTAACACAATTTAACATCTTCCTGATTTTATTCACATATGGTGATAAATCTTGCTTTACAAATTCAAGGACTGAATGATCATTCTCCTAAAGTGATCACCAAATTTATTGTAAGCAAGGTAGTTTTTACCATGTCCAGAAACCCACACAGAGATTGTAATGATCCACTTGGCCCCCATCTCTACATTTGCTATAAAATGAGTATGTTGAATTAAGTTGTCATAAAAATTTTCAACCTTTTATTGTGATTTCCAATGCCTTGATGTTTTAAGTATTTTGACCAGTATATAATGTTAAAGTCAGAGGCTACAGTATATATACATTCCTACTGTGTTCATTTGTAATTTCAGTATATGTGATGTGATTTTAGACAGTGAAATTTCATCTCACAGTAATATCTGAAGTGCTTGTATTGAAAGTAAAAGGACAGTAACTAAGGGAATTTTTTTCAGTCTGGTTCTCTACTATGTTTTAAAGGTAAATGGTCACTCTACCTTTGTAAAGACCTGTGTCTGACACCCATGTGGCTAAATAAATGAGCCTAAACAACTGTCAAATGAGATTAATTATTTCTATATCAAGATGAATCTGATTGTAGTTGAGATATAAACTCACAAGATTTCCTTATAGCCCTGTAATTTTGTGATGTCGTGTGCTATACAGTTTTAATGTGGTAGGCAGCCTACAAACTTAAAGGCATACTGTATTTTGTTCATAAAGGTGTTCAGTTCTTTATGACTGTATTGAATGGTTAATTAAAACTGTGAATCCTTGTGTTACTAGTTTCAGAGTGGTATTAAATAAGTTAAAATGCAGTAACTTTTTTGGTCTCTTGTCTCATTTTGAACATTGTTCATGTGTGTTTTCCATACTGAAGGGCTATATATTTGCTTGTAAGTGATCCAAGGTGATTTTCCCATGCAGGTTTGAAGACTGTGTTTTTCAAGTTGAATTTGGGAATTGGGATTAACCTATAACAATTTTTAAAGGGCAATTTGATTTTAGAACCACATCCATAAGGGGGAATTGAAATAGCTGTTAATTGAAAGCAACAGACAAAGATATAAAAATGCTAAAGAGACATAATTTCTGTTCTTATATTGAATGGAAAATAAATATTCTTAAGTGTTTGGAGTTTTAAAAACAACTCCTCCTAGAAATTTATATGCCAGGGGCTAGGGCTGGAGAGTTGGCTCTGGGGTTAAAAGCCCTTGTTGCTTTTGCAAGATGACCTGGGTTTGGTTCCCAGGACCTACATGTTGATTCACAACCATCTATAAATCCAGTTCCAGAGCAACTGACCCCCATCCTTCTGACTCTTTAGGTACTAGGCATGCATGTGGGACACATAAATATATGTAGGCAAACACTTGTACACATAAAATAGCATAAATGTTTTTGAAATTTATATTCTACTAATGTATCTATCCAAATTCAGAATTAAACATCTGTGTCCATACTTTTGGTTGTTGCAGAAGGTACATATTTACTATGGCATTTCCAAAGGAAAGTAGCAAACTACCATCAGAAGAATATTAATTTCAGATACACTAGTGTGAGGCCATCTTCCAAGAAATAAGTCAGTTGGTAAATGACAAAATGCTGTGTACTTAAGGACCATAGTTTTTCACTAGAATTTCTAATTTTGAATAACACGTGAGAGATATTAAAATATTTGGGTAACCATGATTGAAAAAAGTAAAGAGACAACTAGCCAAACTAGTGGAAACACATGAACTGTGGACCAATAGCTGAGGAGCCCGCATGGTACTGGACTAGCCCCTCTGGATAAGCAAGACAATTGTTTAGCTTGAACTGTTCAGGGGGCCTCTAGGCAGTGGGATCGGGACTTGTCCCTAGTGCATGAGCCGGCTTTTTGAAGCCTAGTGCCTATGGTGAGACACTTTGCACAGCCTTGGTGCAGGGAGGAGGGGCTTGGGCCTGCCTCAACTGAATGTACCAGGCTCTTCTGACTCCCCATGGACGACCTTGCCTTGGAGGAGGTGGGAATGGGAGTTGGGTTGGGGGGAAGGCTGGGGAGCAGGAGGAGGGAGGACAGGGGAATCTGTGGTTGGTTTGTAAAATAAATAGAAAAATTTCTTAATAAAAAACAAAATAAAATCCATATTTCTCAAAATAATAATAATAATAATAACAATAATAATTTGGGTAAGATAGTGAAGAGGTAATTTGAAAACATGTTCTCTGACAAATATATATTTAATTTATTATATTTATTAATTGTGTGGGGATGGGGAGAGGTATGGGCACATGTTAGTAAGGGCACCTGTATCTGTAGAGTCCAGAAGAGAATACCAGATTCCCTAGACTGGAGTCACAGTCACAGTACAAAATATCTTTTGGTTTGTGGACTTAAAATACTTTGGGTATATGCCCTAGAGTGGTCTATATCTTGGTCATGATTGTTCTACTTTTATTGCTTTGGGAAGGCTCTGTACAGATTTCCATATGGGCTGCACAAGTTTTATATTCTTACTAATAGTAAATAAGTAAATAAATTTCATGTTCATGCCAATATTCATTGCCATCTCTCTTTTTGATGGTAGCTGGTGTGGCTGGGAGAAATGGAATCTCACAGTAGTTTTAATTTACATTTTCTTGATGGCTATGGTCAGTCAGCAATTTTAAGTATTCATTTGCCATTTCTGTTTCTTATTTTGAGAACTATCTATTCAGGTCATTTGATCATGTATGGGATGGTTGATTTGGTGTTTTTTTGTGTTTAATTTGAAATTATCTTGAAGATTAATCTTTTGTTAGCTGTGTAGTTGGCAAAGACATTCTCCCATCACTGGGTTGTCTCTTTTTTTAATGTTTATTTTTCTGAAGTCATTTTGTGATTTTTAGTTTGCTTTTTCACTGGTTGTCTTTTCAGGTGCATTGAGTATTTTCTTCTTTCTCTCATAAGCATGAGTACCAAAGATTATGTAGGTAAATCAATGAGAGGTGAAATGAATATCAACTAGACTGTCTTGTTTCAGTGATCAGCTGTTTTTAGTACAATACATTTAGGAGAAAATGTTTGAAAATGGGTAAAAATGAGATTTGGGGATTATGTGATGGTTTTATTGATTTAAGATTATATTTGAGTTTGTGTCAAGTCTACACATACACAAAAAAACCACTTGATAAAAAACCCTGTGCCATTTATTCTTATATTAATACTGCCTGAACTTTTTACTTGCCTTTATATTCTCTCTCTCTCTCTCTCTCTCTCTCTCTCTCTCTCTCTCTCTCTGTGTGTGTGTGTGTGTGTGTGTGTGTGTGTGTGTGTGTGTGTGTGTAAAAGCATCTTTAAATCCAGCCACCACTCTGTTCCTAAATCCTTTGTGGGAGCTTGAGGAAATCTACTTAAACAAGTTGCAAACTAATGGACTCATCAAGTTCTATGAGTCTTTTGGCTTGTTAGTATGCTTATTAGAACACTGAAAAGGTCTTTTAATTATAGCTATATGTTTCTGAAAATGTGGTTTTCTGTTAAGAACATCTTACAAGTATTAAAATACCAGTTGTAATAGCTCACTATAACCAAAAAATAAGCATTAAAATCGCTTAATATAACTTGTTTTTATTGCGGTAGTATATACATACATAATTTTGGTAAAAATATCAAGCAAATACTTTTTTTCTAGTTTCAGACATATATAGTACTTTTTGGTAATTCCCAACCCTATGATTGACTCTCACCCTTTCTAGCTCTTCTACTGAAGCCTTCCTTTCTAAGAAGTCCCCCTTCAACTTTCACATCTTATTTTGGATGTGACACACTGAATTAAGGTTGCTACTATGAGCATGGATAGGGGGGTTTTTACTGGAACATGGGCTACTTTTCAGTGCCCAACTACTGGAAAAGGGTAGAACCTAATGCCCCAACACATGAAATATTGACAGACCCAGTCTTGTGCAGGTAATGACACAAAGAACACTATTTTTGCTATTTTTTAAATAGCAAAATATTTTTGTATTCTTTGAAAGTTTCGTACACATATACAATGTATTTTGATCATAACAGCTTCTTCTTGACCTTCCCCACAACATGTTTCCCTCTCAACTTCCTGTAACTTTCATTATCAGGTTTATCTTGTTAAATATTTTTGAAGTATTATAGGTAGATCTTAGTTCGAACTGCTTTTGTGTACAAATGAACACAAAGGGTCCCAGATTTGTATTTGCACAAAAATGTGACATTAGTTGCAGAATTGGCATTTGTGAAAAGTATAGTGTGTTGGATACTTCATAAATACTTAGAATATCATGCTTAATACAAATAAGCATCAAAGTGTTGTGCAAAGCAAGGTCTCATGTATGTTAGGTTGGCCTCAAATTCAACACATAGTCAAGGATGACCTTGAACTTTGATCTTCCAGCCTCTACCTCCCAAGTGCTGGGATTACAGAAAATGGACCACCATACTGGATTCTGTGTGGTGCTGCAGATGAAACACAAGGCTCTGTACATAGGAATTTCCTGGAAGTGTTAATGCAACGGAGAAATCTGCACTACACGTATAGCCCAGAGAGTGTTTGTCTGACATGTACTGTGGGCTTAATTCCCAGCACCACAAAGCAAAGTAAAATAAAATCAATTTTTTTCTTCCTCCATCCCCCCTCAGGTCCTGATGCAGGAGGCTGGAGTGAGGGAACTATGAATCATCATTCTAGTAACTTTTTAAAAGTTTCTATTCTAGGTGTTCCACAAACAAAACTATAAAAACACTAAACAAGTGTTGAAACTACTGATGCCTCCCCCACAAATTACTTTAAAAGTTAAAGTGAAAATTAAGTATTTTTATTCCATGAATCTTACTCAACTAAAAAGCTTTAAGAGAAATTTGAAATTATCAAAGTTGTGACTGTAAAAACCATAAAAAGGAAAACATAAAAGTTCTCATATACAAGTTATACAGTTCTGATAACATATAAAGTCATGCATTTCAACCTCCAGGTCGATTTAACCTAAGAGTTTAGTGACATTGTCCTCGGTACAGCAGCACTGCCACAAAATGTTATGGGAGAGCTGTTGTTTTGAAGGCACATCATAATGTGACTTGTCCAGAAGCAAAATGTGGGTTGAAAGGAATGTTTTAGGATCATTGGAACCTGACTTCTATCATTTCACTAGCTTGTCATGAATCTATGTTTAAATGATTTCATGAGTTTTCCTGATAGAAAAGTTGAAATTAACTTTCTGGAAATTCATTATGTTGCATATTGAATGCGGATATGAAATTTACCACTAATAATTGGCCATCAGAAAATTAGCCTGGGACAATGACATTAATAGTAATAGCTTTTCAGTCTTATCATTTCTGTTATATTTAACACACCAAAATGGTAGTGTTCAAAGAAAAACTGTCAACAGCTTGTGTTTACTTTTGAATAGAACATAAGATCTGAGACCTTGACATTTTTCAATTCAATTGTAGTTATTAATTATAGTATGAATATGTTTACAACATTAGTATCTTAGACATACAAGAAAAGACAAAAAGAAGCACTTCCATTACTCCTGCCCATCAACAGTATTTCCTATTTTCTGTTGGGCTGTTTGCTGGATAACCCCGTCCTCCTGACTACTTACCTTGGACTTTGGATGGCCAGTGTAACTAGTTTCTTTTTGACCTGGTAGCTTTCTGCTTCCTCCAACAGCCTGATACCTGTTTGTATAGATTGCTAACTCTTGGCCCAATGAGACTCCAGATATTTGTTTGTCTTGCCTGCTCATCTATTCCTTCAGCAGCCCTTAGCACACATTGTAATCTCCCCATCCCAGAAAATTGCCCAGACCCTATGACGTTCTGGCAATATGTGTGCAACTGCTGCCAATGTCTATTGTAATCCCAATTTAAAACCTTGCTTGAAATGAAGGCAGTGAAATAAAGCCTCCTATACATTTGGGGGAAAATGTAAAAGCTCTCAGTGTTTAAAATGAAGGCTTGAACACTACAGAGTGTAAAACCTGAGGAGAAATAATGGAACCCAGCAGCCTTCAGATAACAATGAACAAATATTTGATTGTCTACCATGGGCAAGGCACTGTACTCAAAGAGATTGTGAACTACTAAAGTATGTTTACTTCTAACGAGTAAATGAGGTAACAGAGGCTATTCCTTGGGGAACCTCCTCAGAAAATAATTCACAAAATTGGAGAAGAAAAGGTAATAAAATCCTTTCTACTAGAGCCATAGCAATTAAAATTAGGGATTTTAACTTATTCCCAGCTCAACTGTTGATAGCACATTTCAGCAGGGCTTGGAAAACCAGTTTTGTGTTTTAAATATTCCAGGAGAGGTGACTTTCAGACTTGTCACGTGGGATTCCCAAGAGTCCAGTTCCTCATTCCAATCCACTCCGTGTTTATCAAAGTGCATTAGCTGGAACAGTAAGAAGGGAAAAATTCACTGCAGGAAGTCATCCTATCCTGATGATATGTAGAGTAAAATTGATAGTGTTAATTACTAAGATAGTCTGGCTAAAGGTTGTGTATGGGTGTATGTGTACAGTTGGAGGAGGGACAAGCAGAAGGGGACGTAGATAAAGTGAAAAAGAGCTGATGTATTCAGAGCTTATGTTGCTAGAGGTGAGATCAGTTACCTGCCTGCAACTGAAATTTCAAACTTCTGTTTAGAAGGGACATTAGTGGACAATGGTGACTGATAGTTGGAAATATCTGTAGACATCTGAAGTTTTTATGACCAAATGAACAAGAAATGAATTGGAAGACTAAGAACAGTTTTTTTCATTGCCTGGCAATTTTTACCTTTTTACTTCAAAGTACAGCATCGTTTTCAATGAATGCCTATGTGACTGTGACTTACTTCAATGAAACCAGCAACTATACCAAGACAGAAACATGTGAGTGTGGTGTCTACGGATTAGCCTCACCAGTGGCTAATGCTATGGGAGTGGTGGGCATCCCTAAGAACAACAGTAACTACCAAGCTTGCGACTACCACACCGAATTTACTAACACTGATAAGCCCTGGATCGCGCTGATAGAAAGAGGTAATTGCACATTTTCTGAAAAAATTCGAACAGCGAGTAGAAAGAACGCTGATGCTGTTGTGATTTACAATGCTCCAGAGGCTGGCAACCAGACAATACAGATGGCAAATTTTGGTAAGTAATGACTGATTCCCTAAGAGAATTAATGTTTTCGTTTGCTTTAAAACTCTATTCCCCATCTAGAGTTCGTGTATGATCTGGCAAAGAAATTAAGTCTTACAATTTTACATTAAGTTTCCTGGCCCAACACAACCTGAAATTATTTTATTCTTAGTCAATATTTTTTAATTTGTTCCAAGGCCAGGAACAACTAATGAAAGGGTTCCTATTTTCAGGTTTGCATAGCTTTATTAGTTTCTTCGGCATGCATTGTGTAATTTTTTAATATGCTGTACCTTTACCTCTGTCGACATTAAAATAACATTTTCATTTTGGGGTTATTTAAAATGTTTCAGTTGGATTCATTATCTCTGGACAACTGGTTGTATGTGTTTCCATGAAACTGTAAAACTGATCCATTTGTACTATTAGAGACTAACAAATTGTAAGCTGGAGAAACTGACAGAAAGGAGTCTCTGACCCTGCTGTGTGCACAAAGATCTGAGTCTATCTAAGGGATGAATACATGCAATGACTCCCTAAAAAATGTTTCCCATGAAAAAGTCCACAGCAGAAGAATTCTTACCAAAACTAAAGATTTCCCTTGGAAAGGTGTCCTCATGAGTTCGTCAGTAAACCAAATCGTCTACTTTATCAACTGTAAGGGAAGGTACTTCTGGGAATTCATGTTTTCATTTTGAAAAAAAGAATGACATTTTAAAAGTAAATGGTTTTCAGGGACTGGAGAGATGGCTCAGTGGTTAAGAGCATTGGCTGCTCTTCCAAAGTACCCAGGTTCAATTCCCAGCACCTACATGGCAGCTCACAACTGTCTATAATTCCAATTACAGAGGATCTTTTGCCCTCACACAGACATACCTGCAGGCAAATCACCAGTGAACATAAAATAAAAATAAATTAATTAAAAAACTTAAAACATAACAAAAAAAGTCAATGGTTTTCTAAAGCTGTGAAGAAGTAGACTTCAGAACCCAGTCATCTGTACTGTGGGTGGGTATATGTATTTATTTACCCCAGACTTAGCCAGAGGGCCTGTGAGAGAGGATTATTATTTCAGAGAAAGAGCTGTAAGCAAATGAATACAGTATTTTGTTGTTTATCATGGGCAAGAATTGTCTATAAGAAAATTAATGCAATCCGATTTAAGCAGGATTCAGAACCATAAAAAGAAAACAATAATA
Organism: Peromyscus melanophrys; assembly: GCA_902168415.1. Lineage (NCBI taxonomy): Eukaryota > Metazoa > Chordata > Mammalia > Rodentia > Cricetidae > Peromyscus > Peromyscus melanophrys. The sequence continues at coordinate 6,612 of CABHPR010120779.1, read as the reverse complement.
CCTGGCTTAATAATAGAAGAGTTATACACTTGAAACATGGCAGTTTACTAACACTGTTGGGAAATCGAGCTGCCTCTTTCTCTGACTATAGGAAACTCAGGTGAAGCAGCATTTCAGCAGTACAAAATTTTTAAAATTACACCAGGACTCTATTTTCTGTCTTTTGTAATATTCCCTAGGCATTGCTAGGGGTTCAGCCGAGCACATTTCTTTTTCAAGCTAAAACAATCTCATTAGCCTCCCCTGAATGTTCTTATACTTTTATAAGTCCTTTGATCTTATAGAATAAATTAATGCAGCTTTCTGGTGAAGATTGGAGACTAAACCTAGTCTGAAACAAACAAACAAAAAATGACTTCCTTTATATTCAAGCTTCAAGATCAGGGCGCTCTGGGTTTCTTTGGCTGTGCACAACCAAATTCTGCTATTGACTCTCCTCCTATTTTTAAAATACAAACAGTATCTAGTTAAATAGTGGTCCTATTCTCAAAACTTTCTTTGCAAGTGTACAGTAGGGACTAACATTGTGTGAAATGTGAGTACCCCGTTGCTGAATTTAAAATATTTACCAGGTGGCTCTGAGGCGAGGCGGCCGGCCCGCGGCGGCAGAGGTGGCGGGTTCGAGTCCCGCGACCGCCAGTGCGAGTCATGATGACGTCATCATGCTCGTGGGAAAAAAAAAAAAGCCGGTAGTGGTGGCGCACGCCGGTAGGATTTGCTGAAGGAGGCGGAGGCAGGAGGATCACGAGTTCGAGGCCAGCCTGGGCTACACACTTTTAGCCGGGCGGTGGTGGCGCACGCCTTTAATCCCAGCACTCGGGAGGCAGAGCCAGGCGGATCTTTGTGAGTTCAAGGCCAGCCTGGACTACCGAGTGAGTTCCAGGAAAGGCGCAAAGCTACACAGAGAAACCCTGTCTCGAAAAACCAAAAAAAAAAAAAAAAAAATATTTACCAAGGGTTACTCATGGTAAGTCTCTTCAAAAGGCACGTGGACCATCATGTCAATATGTGGCTCTGAACAGACTTTTTAACAGGAAGCAGTCATACTTATATGATACGTATATGAGCAACAATAATTTCTTAAAGGTCCACCATTAGCCCTGTTTGGAAATTAAGCACAGCAAGCCAAGTACCATCATACACCCCTGATATCAGAACTGCTCAGGAAGCTGAGGCTCAAGAATGGAGAATTTGAGGGCAATATAGGAGATAAAGTGAGATCCCCATCTCAAAACATACAAAATAAAATAAGCACACTTTATAAAGTTAGCATAGAACCCAGGTGGCAGTGATACATGGCTATACTTCCAACACTTGCAAGGCTGAGGCAGGAGGATCATAAGTTCAGAGCCAGCCTGAACTACACAGTGAGATCCTGTCTCAAAAATGAGGGAGAGAGGAGAGGAAAAAAGAAGAAAGGAAGAAGGAATGAAGGGGAGGAGGAGAAAGAAATAGAGAAAGATAAAATAGAAAAACAATGAATGAAGTGATGCAGGACAGAGAAACACTACTGCAGTTAGATGTAACAAGCTCTGCATTTCTGTTTATTGCACAGTGGGGACTTTAGATAGCAAGATGCTGTAAGCTGTATTAAAAGCAAAAGAAGGATATGTTTATGGTTTCACCATAAAGAAATGATCAGTGTTTAAGGAGTTAGAGATTTACCCATACTTATGTATGTATGTATGTATGTACATCGAAACATCATAAATCACCACATTAATATGTACAACTTTTATGCTTTTATGTGTCAATTTAAGTAACAACCTAAACAAGAAAAGGGAGCAAAATCATAACTGTAATAATTAACATTTATTGGCATATAACAATACACCTTTACTTCATTCAACAAATATTGTTCTTTTAACAATGAACGATGTCAACTGTGAATGATTAAACCTGTAACTTCAGCTTTGCCTTTACTAGTGTTGTCACTGCTAACTGGTCTAGCCTTGGATTTCTCCCTTCCTGGAAATGGCCCTCATACAGAAACTACTTGTGATGCAGTTGATGAATATAACGCCGAGTGGTTATTTCACAACATAAGGAAAAGTGAGTTTGTACTTGCCATCTTTTCCTTAGTGTTTTGTTCTATTTGCTTTGTCACGAAGGATGGAGGAACAATTCACCCTACCACAAAAGCATATAGATTGACCTTCCACCACCTCGTGCTTCATCAAAGCTGGAGACTACTATTTTAGAAAACCAATCTAGTCCCTGCAACCCATGCACCTGACCACTCCCTCCTCTTTGGTTCCTCCTCCCTTTCCTTCAGCTCGTTTCCCACTAGGACTGCCAAGTTCTACATCTTGAATAGTATATGGGAGGGTTTAGAGGGAGGAAAATAAATGGAAAAATGATGTAATTATATTATAATCTTAGAAATAAAATTTAAGAAGCCTTGTAGTTTAAGATGTAGGGCTTATCACTCTTTTTTGTACAGCAAAAACCAAATGTGCACTTTTAGAAACCATGGAGCACCTCAGTAAGACTAGGCATGCTTTAGGGAATTTAAAGAAGTAGGACGTTGGCCAACCATCTTATTTGGTTTGAAATTATGGCAATTCCCAGAATGTTGGCCTTTCAGTTCTAAAACCAGTAAGCTCCAGGGCAAAGCAGGACACATTGACCATGATATCTAGGTTTATTTTGGAGTTGTATGCTATCAGAAAGTCAGGAAAAGTCGTTGATGGTTTCTAAATAAGTTCTTTTATAAATGGCAAAGACCAGCCAGAGGCTAAAACCATCATTCATGAAAAAGCAATAGCCATTCACATTAGCTAGATAGGGGACTACTTAGTCATTTTTTGTAGCTTTGACATTGTTCACATTTAGTCCATATTCATACATGATCACAATTTATTGCTACTGCTTTGATGCATCATGGTCACAGAATGACCTTCTCCGTTGCTGATACTCTATAAAATAATTTATCAGCAACAAGAAAAAGCAAGGCCAAACTGCTAGTGCCATGCTAAACTGTGGACAACAGGGGGCACTTATTTCTTTCCCAGTGACAATCCACTTTGTGCATGCCCATACAGTTGTATAAATGTGTTCTATCTCCCCAGTGTCCTTGTACATTTCTGTGCCTCCATGACCCATAGAGGCTGCCTCCATGGATGCAATAAACCTACAGGATTTTTCTGCACTCTTTGCTCATCATAGTTTTGTGATACAGGAACAAAATATCCTTACTCCTTTGCCCTGGCTATTTATGTTCTTCATTTGGTATTTTTCTATAAGTGATAACTACAGTTAGAGGAGAGAGCTAAATAATACTAATACTAATAATAACAACAACAATAATAATAAATAATGTATGTCCTCATTCTTGGAGATAAACATCTAATGCAGTCCCTCAAGTCACTGTATATTTGACTTGGCATTTTTTCTTTATTTTAAACATTTTGAGAATGTCATACATGAGTACTGTACTCATATCATTTTCACTCCACACTGTCCCATAACTCCTCCCAATTCTCCCTCTATTCTCCCTCAACTTTAAGGTCTCTCCTTCAATTATAATTTTTATATATCTATATATACATGCATATAAAAAGCAATCTGCTGAGTCCATTTAGTGTGCTCACATGTATTAGCTTCTAGGGATGACTACTTGGAGTTGAATAACCTATCAGGGAGCTCGTCCCTAGAAAAGACTGATTCTCCCTTTCTTGGTAGCCATTAATTGCATATAACTCTTCATCTAGGGGTTGAGCCTTGTAAGATTTTTGTCATCCATGTTGGCATATCAGTTGGTGTTGTCATTGTGCAGGTCTTATTTAGGAAACTATACTGTCTTCATAGGTGCAACTTCTTGTCATTGATGGAACACATTTTTATGACATTAGAAATAAGCTTACCTAGCCATAGAGTAAGGGCCCAAATTTTGTTTCAACTTTTTTTTGAGATTATAATATATGTAGACGAATTTCTAAATGATCTTATTAATAGAAAACACGGAGCCAGATATAGGGGTGAAAACCTGAGAGAGATCAGAGAAATAGGAACAGCCACATGCTAACCTCACCTCACTAACTCTGCAGCTTCCAAAAGGCAAGTTACTTCCCGTCTACCCATGCCTATATGCCTTGCTGTTCTACCATCTGATTTGCTCTCTCTGTCCACCTACATCACTTCCTCTTCCTGCCCAGCTCTGTCACTTCCTGTCTGTCTGTACTAGTGTTAGAATTTAAGGCGTGTTCTACCACGCCTGGCTCTGTTCCCAGTGTGACCTTGAACTCACAGAGATCCAGACAGATCCGTGCCTGCCAAGTGATAGGATTAAAGGCGTGTGCTACCATTGCTTGACTTCTATATAGTGGCTGGCTTTTTCCTGTGATCTCCAGGCAAGTTTTACTGGGAGACACAGTATATTGGAGGACATAATACATCACAAATATAATTAACAAAATTTCTCTTCCCTTTCCTCCCTCTAAAACCTCCCAAGAAGGGGTACCTCCTTGTTCATTTTCAAATTATTTGCCTCCTTTTTTCTCTCACTAGTTTTTATTGTGTGCATATATGTGTATGTACATGTGCGTATATTCCTAACTAACCTGCTCAGTCTGTATAATATTATTTGTATGTATGTTTTCAGGGCTAGCCATTTGGTATTTGATAACCAATTGGAGGGCACAACTTCCTTTTAAAAATTGTTTGCATTTATTATGTGTATATACTACAATCTAACAGGTATGGAATGTAGTTCCTCAGAGTTTTGATTTGCATTTCTATGATGATTAGAGATTTTAAGAATTTCTTATATATCTATTGGCAATTTATAGGTCTTCCTTTTAGAATATCTGTTCACTTCTATTATCAATTTTAACAGACTAATTTTCTTGTTGAATTCTTTTCATATTTTGAATATTAGCCCTTGGTTCAAGTTATAACTTTCAAATGTTTTATTCTACTCCTCATACCAAACAAGCTCTCACCATACCTCATCCCCCTGTTTTTTGAGACAGAGTCACACATACTACAGGCTGCCCTCAAACTTACTATGTAGCCAAGGATGACCTTGAACTCCTGATCATCACATGTGTGTGTATAGAAGTCAAAGGACACTTGTGGGAGTTGGTTCCCTCCTTCCCCCATGTAGGTTCCAGGGATTGAACATGGGTTATTATGCTTGGCAGCAGATACCTTTATCCACTGAGATCTTAACAACTCACAAAGTCTAACAATGCTTTCTAAACACTCCACAGACAGACACCAAATTCTATCCTAGATATACAGGAAAAGTCAGGACTCTTGAGCTATTTAAACTGAAATTTTAGGACATGTAAGTACTCACTTGCTGAACAGACAAGTTTTTTTAAGGTAAATAAGCTATTTATGTATAAAATGCCTTAAGAAATGCTTACATTTGAATGTAGTTTATGTCAGCAAAGTTAATAATTTGGGAAGGATAAACTAGTCCTTCTTATCTTTTTGGCTGTGTCTAATGAAGTGAATTGCAGGGTAAGGTTCATAGAATTTCAAAATCCCCAACACTCACCAATTTTAGAGCAACAAAGTGTGTGGAAAGGAGGGTTTAATCAGAGTGGTGAACTTACCCACTGTATGAAAATGATTTTTATAGAAATGAAATGGGAAATAAAAACCATACTGTACAGATGAAATGAGAGGACAATAAACTCCCCAAGAAGAGCTGGACTTCACTATGTATATAAATAAGAGGGTAATCCAAATGAACTGACCAGCTCTGCCCCACATGAACTTTATGACATCATCCTCATTCTCAGGCCCACCACAAGAGAGTCTAACTGATCTCCTTCACCTTAATCCATACCTATCCTGCAACCAAAGTCACTTTGTGGGGGCAGGGTTTCGTGTCACCCACACTAATTTCAGAATTCTTTGTAGCTGAGGAGCACTTTGAACTCACAATCCTTCTGCTTCCACTCCTGGAGTGCTGAGATTCCCAGTCTGTGTGCCACTATTCCATTTGTGTGGTGCTGGGGATTGAACCCATGGCAGGCAAGCAGGCAAGCACCTAAGATCCATTCCCAGCTCCCAAAATGGCTTTTCAGGAGAGGCAAGTCTCAGCTGTCTGCCATCCTGCTGTGTGGAAACCATCTTTCCAAGCCATTATTCATCCAGAAACCATCGGACTGTTGCCGACCATTCTGACCTCGCCTCCTCACACTGCTCCATTTCTACTCTCTGAGTACTAGCCACAGTGGGTTGTTTTCACTTCCCTATGTCCATTACATTCTTTCCTGCCTTAGAACCTGAAGTTAACCTTTGACACTCCTTGACCTTCTCTCTTACATCTCAATCAGCATGAAACCCTGCTCATTCTACCTCCAACACCCTTCCTCCCACCCTTTTTCTTTTCCCATCTCTGCTGCTTTTAGCCAAGTCTAGGCCATCATCTCTCACAGGAATCACTGCTAGCCTCCCAGCTGGTCTCCATGTGACTCTCACCCCCTACAGTGTCTGGGAAAGTGGCCTGTAAAGAATATACTTAAGCCCAATTTTATTAATATCCAAGTTTTCTCTATGCATGAGATAAAGTCTCACATTGTTGAGCTTCAGACACTGTGGTATTCTTTCTGCCGTGTGTGTGTGTGTGTGTGTGTGTGTGTGTGTGTGTGTGTG
>CABHPR010120778.1:0-26059 GCA_902168415.1 Peromyscus melanophrys | reverse complement strand
GTGTGTGTGTGTGTGTGTGTGTGTGTGTGTGTGTGTGTGTGTGTGTGACAATGTCTCACTATGTAGACTAAGGTGGTCTTGAACTTGTAAGACTCTAGTTTCTGCTTCCAGCATTTTGGATTTTTTGGGTTTTGTTACCACATCTAAAATATGTTCATATTCTTTATAGACATAATGAATTCTGAGGGTATAAATTACATGTGATAGTACATTTTAAAAATATCTGTGTAGATCAGTTGTCCTTTGGGCTGCCAGCTCACAAGTAATGATATGGAAACTTATTATTAATTATGAAAGCTTAGACTTAGCTTAGGCTTGTCCTAGTAACAATTACAACTCAAATTAACCCACTTATACTAATCTATGTTCTGTTATGTGGCATTACCTCTTTTTCATCTTGTATCTACTGTTTCTCTAAGTCTGGATGGTGACTCCATCTCTTGTTCCAAGAGTCCTCTCTGGAAGTCCTGTATAACCTCTTCTTCTCTATCTGTTAGCCATTCAGCTCTTTATTATACCAATCAGAAGGCACCTTTGCAAAGAAATCTTTGCAGTGTAAACAAAAGCTCAGCAATGTTTTCCACTTTTGTCTAAATAAAAAGGAAAGGGTTTAACTCAAACACAGTAAAACTATATATAATAAGGATAATTATCAGGTAATGATTATTTTTACAATGTACAGTCCATTTGATTTAAGCAAATTCAGAGAAAATACTCCTTTATTTATCTTCTCTTGGTGAGTCCAAAGTTTTGTTCCTAACTTACTTTTTATTATATCTAAGGAAATCTTTAGCTATAACTATGTAGTATTCAACTCCATCAGAGACCTGAGAAGGATATAATTTTACTTGTTTTAATAGGAAGAACAGAGCAAGCAACTTCAAAAATTAAGGAACAACAGAGACATCTGGATGCCTGAATTGTCAAAATAAAGTTACTCTACAGCATTGGGGAATCCATCTTGGGCCTACAGGCCTAGGGTATCTGACAGGCTTTTCTGTGAATCAGAAATTTTGAAGTACTGTCCTACATTGTCTTGGCAAATTTCAGCAGTCACCTTCTCCTGTGTCCTGCTTGTACAGTTTGGACAACATACAGTCAGCAGTCAAGACAAGGACAGTTTCTTGACCAGTGTCTAACTTTGCCACAATAAAAGCAAACTCCATATGGAGATTTGTTAATGCCCATTATCTTTTCTGGAAATAAATTTGTGCTGTTGTTTCACTGTCATGGAAAGCCTCAGGTTATTAAATCATCTTAAATGCCATATTCTGTATGTCTCTGAAGTGTTTGAAGACCACCTATCCATCTAAAAATATATTTCTGTTTAACCTTGAAAACATATCTAACATGACTACAAATTTGATTATTATAGATGACTAACTGCTAATCTGTATTTCTTAATTTTCCTAAATAGCTTTCAAGGGCTAGAACCTTGTTTTACATTTTAAAATGTACTGCATAGGTACAGTACCTTAAACAAGAATAGAAACATATATACAGTATAACAAAAATCTCAAATTTGTATCAATATACAAACATACCTTAACAAAGAGTAGAAACATAAACAGAGTATATCCCAAAAAAACCCTTAAATTTGTATCAGTATACAAAAATCCATACCACTGTAAAATATTTGAAATTAATAGTTACTTTTTAGTTAAAATTAGATTCAACAATCTACCCTTTTTATTCTATCATTCTTATATACCCCCTTTTTTTCAGAAAGAGATCCTTGAATTCAACCTCTCTTACTTATTGTCCTCCCTTACCATGACCAGAAACAATTTGTAGCCAACCCCCCTAAATATTGACAAACATTCATAGCTCACTGAATGACCAAAAATCACCCACCCTACCTCTTGGGAATGTGGCTGTTGTATTCTTAAAATCACTTCCTGTTGTCTGGGGATGACAGCTTTGCTATGGGCCCCTGAGAAAACAGGGATAATGATCAAGTCATGGGAGAGCTAGTTGTATCATTTGTTGTTGTATCATCTCAGAATCAGTGTGATGGGAAAGTGCAGGACTTTTCTTTCGCATGAATCCTAAATGATCTTATAATAAAAACCTGAAGATAGATATTTAGAAAAGTACTGAAAAATCAGAGGAAACAAGACATAGCCACTTCTTACTTCACCAACTCCTCGGTGGAAAAGAGAAGATCCTGTTTCCATAAATCCTCACACTGAATGGTTCTGACTCCTTAGCTGAAAAGCTTTGAGTTGTCTTCTCACACCTTATATGCCTTTCCCCCTAGCCATTTTACTTCCTGTTTCAACCTTCCCAGTGCTGAAATTAATGGTGTGTGTGCTTCCAAAATACTGGTAACAAAGTATGAGATCTCAAGTGCTGGGATTAAAGGCATGTGACTCCCAAGTACCGGGGTTAAAAGTGTATGTCGCCACTGTTTAGCTGTTTCTCTTTTAAACTGGATTAGTCTCATGTAGTTTAGGGTAGCTTTGAACTCACAGAGATCAAGAGACATCTGTGATTTCTGAGTCCTAGGATTAAAGGTGTGTGCCACCACTCTTTCTCCTCTATGTTTAATCTAGTGGCTGGCTCTCTCCTCTGATCCTCAGGCAAGCTTTACTTGATACACAATATATCACCACATTTCCCTTTTTATTGTCAAAAATAATAAAATAAGGTTAGAACTAATATAAAAAACTATATACAATAAATGAAATAAGTATATATAATATATACAGTCAAGAATTACATTAACAATGTCCATTCCATAAACATTTCACAAATTCAGAGAAAATATTCCATTATTTAATCCTGTTTTCATGAATCAAAAGTGTTGTACCTAATTCACTTTCTTAATGTGGGAAATCCATGGGAGTCTCCTTAAGAAGTATTAGGGAATTTATTAGGATATAAATTGAGCAAATGCACTCATGAATATGGAACCAAATAGACAACTGAAGTCATCCTCTGATCTGACCTGGAGTGAATCCACTTGGCAGTTTCATCACAACAGGCAGAAGGAACCAGGGAGAAGTGACCTCATGACCCCTCTCCCTCTTGTTTTAAGAGCTCATGTAGAATGGCAAGAAACCCGGCCTCCATCAGGCCATATAGCCCAAGTTCATGTGTAGAGCAAACACCACTACACTTTCTATCCTAACTTGTATTATCAACCCCAAACTATCTTTTGATGTCTTTCAAACTTAGACACTTTATACTTCTTTAGTGAGTTTCTTTTCTCAATTTGTTAACAAGGAAAATTATTAGTATAGCTACCTAATTTTCAACTCCCTCAGAGACCTGAAAAGGAAATAATATTAACTGACTAAGCAGGAAGTGCAGGCAAACAACTTCTAAAAAATGTGAGAAATGACAGAAACAGCTGGCTTCCTGGACTGTCACCCAAGGTTCCTCTGCAACGTTGGAGCATTCATCTTTGGCCTACACACCTAGCTATGAGAGACTTTTCTGTGAAGCAGGATATTTTGAATGGCCTTCCTACCTTGTCTTGGCAAGGTTTGATAGTCCTTTCTTTTGTGTCTTGATTGTGAATTTTGGACAGCATACTGTCAGCAGTCAAGGCAAGGGCATTTTCTTGCCCAGAGGCTAACTTTTGCCACAAAGAAAGCAAACTCAGTATGGAGTTTCTTCTATGTCCATCATTTCTTTTCTTTTTTTTTTTTTTTGGTTTTTCAAGACAGGGTTTTTTTGTGTAGCTTTGTGCCTTTTCTGGAACTCACTCTGTAGACCAGGCTGGCCTCCAACTCACAGAGATCTGCCTGCCTCTGCCTCCCGAGTGCTGGGATTAAAATCTTGCACCACCACTGCCTGGCTAATTTTCTCTGAAGTAGATTGCTGCCAGGTGCACACATGTCTCATTGTCATAAAAAAGATTTATTATTATTAAGTATCTTATATATTATTATATTATTAATATTTTGTTAATGTTATTTATTATTATATTATATATAAATTATAATTTATTATTAAAATATCTTAAATGTCATATTCTATAGATCTATGAAATGTTAGAAGATGACTTGTCTATTTAAAATATATTTGTTTGACCTTGAAAACATATCTAACCTGACAAGTTCCATCATAATAGGTGACTAACAAATAACTGCATTTCTTTATATGCTAATTAGTTGCTAACAATACTTTCAAGGACTAGCAATTTACATTATATTCTTAAATGAACTGTACAGGTAAAATACTTTAAATAAGATTAGAAGTGTTTTTATAGTATGTTCTAACAAAATTAATCTCAGCTTTGTATCAGTATATAAAGATCTATATCAATGTAAAATATTTAAAACAAGTTGTTGCTTTTTAAAAGTAGATTCAATAATCTACCTTTTATTTTATCATATCTATGTTATCTGCTATTCATTTTATTTTTTTCCAAACAAGAACCTTGAATTTAATTCCCTTTGTTTCCTTTTTTTTCTAACCATTATTAGTAACAATGCATAATCACCCACCAAAACAATGACAAATATCCGTAACTCATTGAATGACCAGAAACCACCCATGCACCCTCTTGGGAATGTGGGGGTTGTGTTCTTTTTTATTTTTGTTTAAGATTTTTTTATTCATTTTGCATACCAACTACAGCTTCCCCCTCATTCCTCACCAATTCCTTCACCCACACCAAACCCACTTGACCTAACCCTCATCCCCTCCTCCAAAAGGATAAATTCTCCCAAGGGAGGACAGCAAAGCCTGGTACATTCACTTGAGGCAGGACCAAGCCCCTTCCCCCTGCATCAAGGGTAAGCAAGGTTTCTAATCATATGGAATAGGATCCAGAAAGCCAGCTCATGTACCAGGGATAGATCCTGATCACACTGCCAGGGGCCCCCCAAACAGACCCAGCTACACAATGGTCTTTCTTATGCAGAAGGTCTAGTCTGGTCCTATGTGGGTCCCACAGCTCTTGGTCTCAAGTTTGTAAGTTCCTATAAGTTTGGTTCAGTTGTCTCTAGAGATTTCCCCATCATGACCTTGAACCCCCTTGCTCATATAATCCCTCTTCCCTCTTTTTGACTGGACTCCTGGAGCTTGGCCTGGTGCTTGGTTGTGGGTCTCTGTATCTGCTTCCATCAGTTACTGTATGAAGGCTCTATGATGACAGTAAGGGTATTCACCAATCTGATTACCAGGATAGGCCAGTTCAGGCACCCTTACCACTATTGCTAGTAGACTAATCTGGAGTCGTCCTTGTTGATTTCTAGGAATTTCCCTAGCACCAGGTTTCTCCCTTACCCCATAATGCTTCCCTCTATCAAGATCTCTTTCATTACTCTCCCATTCCATCTCTTCCCAAGGTTAACCATCCCATTCCCTCAAGTTATCATCCCCCATCCCATCCCCTTTATTACCCCTTATCATTCCAAGATTGCTCATGGAGATTTCCTCTCTTTCCCCTTCCCAAGGTGATCTGTACATACCTCTTAGGGTCCTTCCTGTTTCCTAGCTTCTCTGGAGCTGTGGGTTGTAGTCTGATTATCCTTTGCTTTATACATAGTATCCACTTATGATTGAATACATACCATGTTTGAATTTCTGAATCTGGGTTAACTTACTCAGGATGACATTTTCTCGTACCATCCATTTGCCTACAAATTTAATTATGTCATTTTTATACAGTTGAGTACTATTCTAATCTGTATATGTATGACATTTTCTTTATCTATTCTTCTGTTCAGGGACAGCTAGGTTGCTTCCAGTTTCTGGGTATTTATGAATAATGCTGCTATAAACATAGCTGAGCAAGTGTCCTTGTCATATGATTGATCATCCCTTGAATGTATGACCCAAAGTGGTATCATTGGGCCTTGAGGTAGATTAATCACCGATTTTTTGAGAAGTCACCATACTTATTTCCAGAGTCACTGTACAAGTTTCCATTCCCACCAAGAGTGGAGGGGTATTCCCCTTGTTCTGCATCCTCTTGAACATAAGCTGTCATCAGTGTTTTTGACCTTAGCCATTCTGATAGGTGTAAAATGATATCTCAGAGTCATTTTGATTAGCATTTCCATGATGACTAAGGATGTTGAGCAATTCCCTAAGTGTCTTTTGTCCACTTGGGATGCTCCTGTTGAGAATTCTCTGTTTAAATCTGTAGCCCATTTTTAAATTGGATTGTTTGGTATTTTGCTGTCTAGTTTCTTGAGTTCTTTACATATTTTGGAGATCAGCCCTTTGTCAGATGTGTGGTTGGTAAAGATCTTTTCCCATTCTGTAGGCTGTTGTTTTGTTTTATTTACTGTGTCCTTAGACTTACAGAAGCTTCTCATTTTCAAGAGGTCCCATTTATTAATTGTTTCTCTCAGTGTCTATGCTACAGGTATTATATTTAGTAAGTGGTCGCCTGTACCAATGCATTCTAGGCTATGTACGACCTTCTCCTCTGTCAGATTCAGTGTAGCTGGATTTATGTTGAGGTCTTTGATTCACTTGGACTTGAGTTTTGTACATGGTGATAGATATGGATTTATTTGTAATCTTCTACATGTTGACATCCAGTTATGCCAGCACCATTTTTGAAGATGTTTTCTTTTTTCCATTGTAAAGTTTTGGCTTCTTTGTGAAAAATCATGTATTCATTGGTGTGTGCATTAGTGTCAGGATCTTCAGTTCAATTCCATTGGTCCACATGATGGTTTTTATGCCAATACCAAGCTGTTTTTTATTACTATAGCCTATAGTAAAGTTTGAAGTCAGGGATAGTGATGCCTCTAGAAGTTGTTTTATTGTAAAGGATTTTTTTTAGATATCCTAGGTTTTCTGCTTTTCCATGTGAAGTTGAGTGTTGTTCTTTCAAGGTATATGAATAATTGTGTTGGCATTTTCATGGGGATTGCTTTGAACCTGTAGATTGCTTTTGGTAAGATTGCCATTTTTATTACATTGGTTCTACCTATCCATGAGCATGGGAAATTTATAAATTTTCTGAAATCTGTTTCAATTTCTTTCTTCAAAGACTTGAAGATTTTGTCATACAGGTCTTTCCTTTGCTTGGTTAGAGTTACCCCAAGGTATTTTATATTATTCATGGCTATTGTAAACGGTGATGTTTCTCTGATTTCTTTCTCCTCCCATTTATCATTTGTGTATAGTAGGGATACAGATTTTTTGGGGTTAACCTTATATCCTACCACATTACTGAAGTTGTTTACCAGTTGTAGGAATTTCCTGGTAGGATTTTTTTGGGTCACTTATATAGACTATCATGCCATCTACAAATGGCGAAAGTTTGACTTCTTTCCAATTTGTATGCCATTGATCTCCTTTTGTTGTCTTACTTTTCTGGCTAAAACTTTGAGTACTATATTAATAGATATGGGGAGAGTGGACAGCCTTGTTCCTGATTTTAGTGGAATTTTTTCAATTTTTCTCTCCATTTAATTTGATATTGGCTGTTGGCTTGCTGTAAATTTCCTATATTATGTTTAGGTATGTCCCTTGTATTCCTCTTCTCTCCAAGACTTTTGTCATTCAGGGGTGTTGGATTTTGTCAATGATGTATTAAGTATCTCATGAGACGATGATGTGTTTTTACCTTTCAGTTTGTTTATATGATGGACTACATTGACAGATTTTTATATGTTGAATGATCCCTGCATCTCTGAAATGAAGTCTACTTGATCATGGTGGATGATTTTTTTGATGTGTTTTGGATTTGATTTTCCAGTATTTTATTGAGTATTTTTCATCGATGTTCATGAGGGAGATTGGTCTGTAATTCTCTTTCTTTGTTGCATCATTGTGTGGCTTGGGTATCAGGGTAACTATAGCCTCACAGAAAGAAGCTGGCAATGTTCCTACTGTTTCTATTGTGAGGAACAATTTGAGGAGTATTTGTATTAGCTCTTCTTTTAAATACTGCATTGAAACCGTCTGGCCCTGGGCTTTTTTTGGTTCAGAGATTTTTAATAACTGTTTCTATTTCAATAGGAGTTATAGGTCCATTTAAATTGTTTATCTAGTATTGATTTATTTTGGGTATATGGTACTTATCCAGAAAACTGTTCATTTCTTTTAGATTAATTTTAATTTGAAGTCTATTTTGTTAGATATTAAGATAGTTATATCAGCTTATTTTTTTAAGTCCATTTGATTGGAATGACTTTTCCCAGCCCTTTACTCAGAGGTAGTGGCTGTTTTTGAAGTTTAGATGTGTTTCTTGTATGTAGAAGAAGGGTGGATTCTGTTTTCATATCCGTTCTCTTATCCTGTGTCATTTTATAGGTGAATTGAGTCCATTGATATTAAGGGATATTAATGACCAGTAATTGTTAATTCCTGGTATTTTTTATTGGTAGTATTGTGTGTTTTCCCTTCTTTCAGATTTGTTGGTGTGGGCTTATCTATTGCTTGTGTTTTATGGGTGCTTCTAATTTCCTTAGGTTGGATTTTTTCTCCTAGTGCTTTTTGTAGGGCTGGATTTATGAAGAAATATTGTTTAAATCTGGATTTATCATGGAATATCTTATTTATACTGTCTAAAGTGATTGAGATTTTTTCTAGGCTGCTATCTGTGGTCTCTTAGTGTCTGCATTACATGTATCTAGGACCTTCTGGCTTTCAGAGTCTCCACTGAGAAGTTGGGTGTTATTCTGTTGGGTCTGTATTTATACGTTACTTGGCCTTTTTCCTTTGCAGCTCTTAATATTTTTTCTTTATTCTGTATAATTAGTGGTTTGATTATTATGTGGCAAGGGGACTTTTTTGGGAGTCCAGTCTATTTGGTTTTCTGAAAGCTTCTTGTACCTTCATAGACATTTCTCTCTTTAGGTTGGGAAATTTCTCTTCTATGATTTTGTGTAATATATTATCTGTGCCTTTGAGCTGGTATTCTTCTCCTTCTTCTCTCCCTATTATTCTTAGGTCTGGGCTTTTCATTTTTTTCCCCAATTTCCTGTAATTTTTTTGTTATGATTTGTTGGCTTTAATGTTTTCTTTGAATTTTGAATCTATTTCTCCTATCATTTCTTCAACCTCAAAGATTCTCTCTTTCATTTCTTGCATCCTATTGTTTATGCTTGCATCTGTAGTTCATTTTCATTTACCCAGATTTTCCATTACCTGCATTACCTCAGTTTGTTTCTTCTTTGTTACTTCTATTTCAATGTTCAATTCTTGAACTGTTTCCTTTATCTGTTTGATTGCTTTTTCTTGGTTTTCATTAAGGGATTTATTGATTTCTCCCAATTTTTGTTTGTCTTTTCCTTGATTTCTTTAAGAGAAATTTTTCATTTCTTCTTTAAAAGCCTCTATCACCTTCTTAAAATCATTTTTAAGGTCGTTTCTTCTGCTTCTTCTACATTGGGAAGTTCAGGTCTTGCTGATGTAGAACCACTAGGTTCTGGTTGTGCTATATTACTCTTTATGTTGTTGAATGTATTCTTGCACTGGCATCTATCCATCTCTTCCTTCAATTGGTACAAACCATGTCTGTGTCTTAAGGAGCCATTCTTGGTCCAATTGGCACTCTTGTTTCTGTCATAGCTTTTGGTCCAATCACAGCTGGTGGAGTCTGTGTCTCAGTGAGCTCTTGTGGTCTTGGGTGATAGGTGGCTTTGGGTGGTGGATTGGGGCTTGTTGCTTACAGGGTCCAGTGGTAGGTGGTGGTAGTTAGGCCTGCATGCAGGAGTCCTGCCTCCTGGCCTGGAATTGAGGCTTCATTGGGTGAGGGTATGCAGAATGGTTGTGCCCCTGGACCTAAAGCCTAGAGGCTGGGGTTATCATCTAGGAGAACAAAGACTGGGCATCATATTCTTAAATTTACTTCCTGGTGTTTGAATGTGAAGGCATCTTTAGAGAATCCTAAAAAGGAAATTTTTGGGTTAATAGTCAGGGCCTGGGAGAGTTAGATGTATCATTTGTCCAGTCTCTGCATAATGGGAAAGTGTAGGGCTTTTCTCAAGTTCTGGATATAGTAGTCTATGAGGCTGGATCATCTCAGCTAGCCATCTTAAAATTATCCTAAGAAGTTTGTAGTCCAAAGCTCATCTTTAGAAGTTGTTTGTCAGCTTAGTGGAGATATTATAGTCCATGTGGAAGCGTCATCATGAGATCACATTATCTTTTTGGAGACTTCAGAGATTGTATTAGGTAAGATCACTTCTTTCCTTGGTAATTTTTTCCAGATAGTTCTCCCTTCTTCTTTGGATGCTTATTTGTCCAAAGGTCTTCAGATTCTTCAAGATGGTTGCTTTTATTTTCCTGAAAAGACAAAAACAAAATCCTTCCCCAACTCTAAATTTACAGAATTTCCAAATCTAATCTTTATCAATTTTGATTCATGGTTCCTCTTTAAATTTTTATTTTATTTTCTAAAAGTGTCCTATCCAGACCAGTATATTTTCTTACCATAGTCATTAGATTCTTTAATTGATCTGGTAAGGAGCTTCTTCCAGGATGGTAGGAAAGGACTGACCAGAATTTGACATAGGGGCCTTAGTGAGGCTCCTAAAGGCATTTCCCAATGGCAAAGGCAAGGGCTTACTTTGTCTGTCCCTTATTGATCTACATAATTAGTCCAATGTCTGCCTTTGCCACACCTTCTGCATAAACCAGAAGGGAGGAGCATTCTGTTGAGATTATCTTTTGAAAAAAACATTTCTAGTAACACCCTGTTTACAGTCCCTTTTTAGGTGACCTTGTTTACCACAATTGAAACATTTGACATTAATATTTTTGTTCAAACATCTGGAAATCACCTCTCCTATCCAAATATCATCACAATCATGAGATTCATTATTGATTGTACCTTGGACCCATTCCTCCAAGGGTGCTGATCTTGCTTTTAATGGCCTAATTATCATTTTACATTGTGCTTTAGAATTTTCAAAAGCCAGAGATTCAATTATTATTTGGCTAGCTTCTGAATTAATATCATATTTACTGTTGAAGTCAGTCTTTGTAAGAAATCAGAAATTATTTTAAAAACTAATTACCACTTTTAAGAAACCTCAATTTACTCACTAAATCTGCTAACAATGATTTAGATGATGATGAAGTGAGGCAGCAGCTACCAAGTGTGGCAGCAACCTGAGGAGGGGGTCCAGTGAAAGCCAAAATCCATTGGGAAGGGAAAGAAGTGAAAGAGCCAGTCATCTGCATGGGGAAACATACAGAAGTGGCTAATTCTGTGTTTGGAGCCTGAGCCTGGGCATGGGCTTGTGCTTGTGTCTGAGCTTGAGCCTAAACCTGGGTCTGAGCCTGAGCATAAGTCTGGGCTTGGGCCTAAACCTGGGCCTGAGCCTGAGCATAAGTCTGGGCTTGAGCCTGAGCCTGAGCCTGGGCCTGATCCTGGGCTTTGGCCTGTCAGCTGTCTGCACAGGGAAATATGGGAAAGTGACTAACTCCTGCTTTTATTTTTGGAGCCCAGAGGACTATGGAGTTTACTGTTGAGAGGTTGCAACAGAAACTTATCAGGCAGGTAGGAACTCTGGCCCAGGTTGGGTGGAGACTCTAGCCTCATGTAGCTCTGGCCTGAGTCAGGGGTTGCAAAGCCAGAGGCATGTGCCTTTTTCCTGAATTTGTGCCCCAAAAGATGGACACCAAATGTTGCATGAATGCTAAATGGTCTCATAATAAACACCCAGATCCAGATATTGGTGTTAATGCTGAAAGATCAGAAGGAACAAGTCACAGCTACTTCTCACTTCAACAATTCCTCAGCTTGAAAGAGAAGATCCTCTCTCCAGGAATCCTCAGGCTGAATGCCTCTGAGTCCTCAGCTGAAAGGCTTTGAGTTCTTTTCTCCTCATGCCTTATATGTGTTTTTCTGCCCAGGCATTTCACTTCCTATCTCAAACTTCTTAGTGCTGGGACTAATAGCATGTGTGCTTTCCAAATACTGGTAGCAAAGTATGGGAACCCAAGTGCTGAGATTAAAGGCATATGACTCCCAAGTACTGGGGTTAAAGGTATATTGCATCACTGTCAGCTGATTCTCCTTTAAACTGGATTAATCTCATGTAGTCAGGGTGGTTTTGAAATCTCAAAGATCCAGAAGATATCTGCCTCCAAATTGCTAGGATTATAGATATGTGTCAGCATTGCCCGGTCTCTATGTTTAATCTAGTGGCTGGCTCTATCCTCTGATCCTCAGGCAAGCTTTATTTGATACACAATATATCACCACACTTATCTGAAGTCCTGACTAAAGAAGTCTACTCATAGATGGACCCTATAAGCTAGCAGGTTTGAATTTTTTTCTGGATGCAGAATTTTGAAGAAACTGCAATAGAGACATTCTGAAAGTTTGGATCACCTGGACTTCTTGTTTTTATGGGTATCTGTATTTTTTTTTCTGAAAACACACAAACTTTTAAAGGTAACATAGTGAACACAAGTATGGAATGTGCCATGTGCACAAGTCAACTAATGATGATTTTTTTTTGTTTTATGTTTGAGCAGGTAAAAGGTACCTGTTAATGTTATAAGGCTGTTTGGACTGCATAACTAAACCTGTATCCATGGCACATGAAAGGATGACATGTAATAATATGTCATGAGGACTCTGTTGCTGCCAAGATTTATCATGTCTCATCCAGTTTCAGACCTGTTCTCATGTTGAGGGATCAACATATACATCACCTTTCCAGTAGTTTTTCTTGGCTTTTTTCCTGTATGACTGTAGCCAAGATTTTCAGGAGGTCTCCCTCAATCAAATCTTATCTTCATTAATTTTGAAGGAACCCATAGCTTTTTTCCCTGTGGAAACAAAAGCACAGCCTCTTTCCCAATGTGATACATATTCTAACTTCCATTATGAAGTTAAGACATTCTTCAACTATACAGGTTAGTTTAATTTAGCAGTTTCCACAATTCATTGTCTTTCAGCAGATATTGTTTTCTGTTTATTATCATCATTAAAAAATTCAAAGTCAACAAAGCATCATACAAGATCATACAAGATGTAGAATTGTATATTTTACAACCTTACATGGCCTATTTTTTATGTTGCTTTACTCTTTCTTTAAAAAATTCATTATTTTTAAATTATTATTTTTTTCTATGACTGTATATACCAATTTTTTTTTATTGTGCCTGTTTAGAGGTTTTCTCAGTCTGGACTGTTTTCTGCACACCAGCAGCCTTCTCTGACCACATGAGCCAACCTATAAATGTGCTGCTCAGCAATGCACTGGTGGCTGGCACCATCCAGCTCTGATCCTTACGTCCATAGTACCAGCTGGGAGCAGCATTCACTTGCCCCATTTCTGGGAATTTACTGAGCCCATGCTATTTCTACTTAGTGTGCCACATATTCAAGTTCTCTATATACAGCAGCCACACATCTGTAAGCCTCAAGCTCTGGGTTACTAGGAAGATATGTTCATTTTTGGTTTTGTTTTCTCTTGTGTTTCTGCCTCAGGCCCTATGTGGAAATATGTGCCTCAAGGTTGGGCACCATATATAGCAAGTCCCTGTCCTGCTAACCAACTCCCAAATAACAATACAGAAATTATATTGAATATAAAAGTCCTCTCTTTCCCCAGAAATTCTGCGTAACTTCTTCATGTCTATTTATTGGCCATTCAGCTCTTTATTAAACAAATAATAAAGCACCTTGGCAAAGACACATCTTCACAGTGTAAATGAATATTCTGCAACATATCTGTGTGGCTTACAATTCTAGATGACAATCATTCACTGTCAGTTTTATCATTGAGGGAAGGCAAGGCACTAATTTAAGTACAAGTTTGAAGCAAAAATCATGGAAGAACACTATATGCTGGCTCAGTCATGACTCACTCTTCCCCAAACTTGTGCTTAGCTAGTTTTCTTAAACAGCCCACTTAAGTAGGGTTGGTGTTGCCCTCATTGGGCAAGGTCCTCTTATATCAGTTAAGAATCAAGACAATTCTGCATAGTCATGCCTATGGAGCAATTTGATTTAGGCTATTCCTCATTCTAGATTCCTTCAAGATGACTTTAGGCTGTATCAAGTTGACAATTAGAGCTAGCTAGGATAACACCTATAATACATATTTATGTATATGTATATATTTCTTCCACTGGACTTAAAGAAGCTTATTTATGTATTCAGTCTTGATTAGGAATGGTAGATACAGAATGGAGAGAGTGTCAATGCAGAACACCCATAATCCATGTACTTTTCCCTGTGAGATGTCACTTTACCTTATTTGGTGTGACATTTACTATATGATGTGGTATTTAATTTTCATTCAGTGTCTTAAATTTTTATTACACAATTATTTTACTTGGTTGGTTAGAGTTATGTCATCTTATTTTTTTTTTGAGGTTATTGTGAAATGTACTCTTTCCCTGATCCCTGATATCTTTTTCAGTATGATTGTCATTTGCATACAGGAAGAATATTCACTTTACATATTAATTTTGTATTCTGCTACTTCCCTTAAAGTGTTCATCAACTGTAGACATTTTCATGGTCTTTTATGAATACAATCATATCATCTGCAACTAAAGATAATTTGACTTCATGCTTTCCTATTTGTATCTTCATGTTCTCCTTCACTTTTTTATTGATCAAACTTATACTTCAACTACTATATTGAGTATGTATGGATATATCACTCTCTTGTTCCTGATTTTAGTGGAAATGCTCTTCCTTTCTCTTCATTTATGTTGAGATTGTCTTGGGCTTAGTGTAAATCACCTTTATGTTGTTTAAGCATGCCCCTGTATCCATAGTCTCTACAGGAATTTTATCATAAAGGATGTTGGATTTTATTAAGGACCTTTTCCATAGCTAATGAGATGATTATGTGGCTTTCAACTTTTAATATGTTTAAACAGTGAATTGCATTTACCAATTTATCTATATTGAACTATTCTTGAATTTTTGAGATGAAGCCTACTTGATCATGGCAAATGACCTTTTTGATGTGTTCTTAGATTCAGATTGCAAGTATTGAGAAAATTTTCAAATAGGTTTATAATGAATGCTGGTCTACAATTTTATTTTTTGTTGGACTTTCTTTGGTTTAAGTATCATGATAATTGTGGATTTACATATGAGAGAATGTTCTTTCAGTTTATATTTTGTAGCATAATTTGAGGAGTATTGACATTAGTTAGATTTCTTTCCTGAGTCCATCTGGACCTGGCTGTTTTCTGTGGGAAAAATTTTAATGCCTGCTTCCATTTCACTAGAGGTTATGCGGTCAATTTAATTTGCTTATGTGATATTGATTTAACTTTGGTTGATAGTATATAATTAGACAATTACCCATTTCTCAGGTTTTTTAGTTTGGTTGAGTACAGATTTTGAATTATGTTCTTATGGTTCTTGGGATTTTTCTCAGCATCTGCTATGATGGTCCCCTTTTCTTTTCTAGTGTTATTAATTTGGATTATCTCCATATCTTTCAGCTAATTCAGCTAAGAATTTGTCAATATATTGATCTTTCTCAAAGAATCAACTCTTTGTTTTATTGATGCTTTATATTTTTGTTGTTTATTTCTTTCTATTTCATTGATTTAAGATTTGAGCATGATTATTTCTTGCTGTTTATTCCTTTTAGGTGTTATTTTTTTCTTTTTGTTCTAGAGCTTTCAGGTATCCTGCTAAATTAATAATAGGAGAGATTTTCAATTATTTTATGTAGACCCTTAGTGCTATAATTTATTAGCTCCATCTTCATTGTGTCCTCTACATTTGATTATATTGTGTTTTCATTTTCATTCAATTATAGAAAATTTTAAAGTTCTTTTCGTATTTCTTTCTTGACTCATTGTTTTTATTCAGTATGGAGTTGTCCAAATTCTGTGACCTTTTAAGCATTCTGGAGTTGATAAACTATATCTTAGTTTAGGTTTCTATTGCTGTGAAGAGACATCATGACCACAGCAACTCTTACACAGGAAAACATTTAATGTGATGGTTCACCTACAGTTCAGAGGGTTATCCGATTGTTATCGTGATGGGACATGGTGGCATGAGGGTAGACATGGTACTGGAGCTGAAAGTCCTATATCTTGATCAGGAGGCAACAGGAAGTATTTTGAGACACTGGATATGGCTTGGTCATATATGAGACCTCAAAGCCTGCCTCCAGAGTGATTCACTTTCTCCAATAAGACAACTTGTACTCCAACAATGTCATGCATCTTAATATTGCCATTCTCTTTGGAAGCCATTTTTCTTTAAAGCACCACATTCACTTCCTGATCTCTACAGGATTGTGGCACTATCATAATGCAAGAATGCATTCAAATTCCTTATAGTCTATAACACTCACAAACTTATTTAAAAGTCTAAAGTTCAAAGTTTCTTCTGGGAATCATGGTACTTTGATTCACAGTTATTTTGAAGTGTTCATGAATTCAGTGACTCTTTTAGGAGCTCTAATGTTATGAAGAGACCATGGCATCTCTTATAAAGGAAAACGTTTAATTGGGACTGGCACAAAGTTTCAGAGGATTAGTCTATTAACATCATGGTGGGACATGGCCGGACATAGTGGCATGCAAGCAGACATTGTCCTGGAGAAGAAGGTAAGAGTCCTTCATGTGTATCCACAGCAACAGAAGAAAAAACTATGTACTTGGGCATATCTTAAGCATATATGAGACATAGAAGTCCACCCCCACAGTGACACACTTTCTCCAAAAAAGCTACACTTCCTAACAGTGCTACTTTCTATTGGCCAAGCATTCAAACACATGAGTATTTGGGGCCATACCTATGTGAACCACCACATTCTGCTCCATGGCTATCATAGGTTTGTAACCATAATATTCTCATAGTCTATCAGAGTCTCAACAATATTTAAAATTCCAACGTTCAAAATCTCTTATGAGATTCATGCAATCTATTAACTGCAATATCCTATAAAATCAAAATAAAAAAGCAGATCACATATTTTGATTATATAATTGCATAGGATATACATTACTAGTCCAAAATGGTAGAAACAGAGAATAGTGCTGAAATATTGGACCAAAGCAAGACCAAAACAGCTGGAAGATGCTAAACTTTGCATCTCCATGGCTGATGTCAAAAGACTCTTCAGATCTCCAATCTTTTCAACTTTGTTGACTACAACACACTTCTTTCCCTTATGCTGGTTCTACTTCGTGTTAGCAGTCTCCTCAGCAGATGTTCCATGATTCTGTCATATCCAACATATTGGGGCCACCAAGACAATCCAGGCTTCAACTTCATAGCTTCATGCAATGGCTTCTCTAGGCCATAATTCAGGAATATTCTTGATGCATGCTTAGCTCAGTGGCTTCTTTAGTCATGGATGCAAATTCCATAGCCCGTTTCTATTCTTAACTCCAGAACCACATAGCTGAAACTGTCGAGTTCTGCTACTTACTGGGGCATAGAACCCAATCCTATGACATCATCACTAGATTTCTGTTTTCAATAGTTACCTTCACTACCTAAGATAGGCTGTTCTGGAACTTGCTCTGTTGATTAGGCTGACCTCAAACTCAAAGGTCCACCAGACTCTGCTTTCTGAGTTCTGAGTTTAAAGGCATGCACCACCACACACAGCCAACCTTCTCTTTAATTCCTTTTCTCAAGTTGGAAACTTTGCTGGGTGGAATCTTGAGGTCACCACTCCCTTTATTCCATTTCTTAATCTGTTTATCTCCTTGAATATATGACTTATCTTCACTCCACTTTCTTTTTTTTTCTTTTTTTTTTTTTTAGATTTATTTATTTATTATGTATACAGAAGAGGGTGCCAGATCTCATTACAGATGGTTGTGAGCCACCATGTGGTTGCTGGGAATTGAACTCAGGACCTGTGGAAGAGCAGTCGGTGCTCTTAACCTCTGAGCCATCTCTCCAGCCCAACTTATCTTCACTCCACTTTCAATGCTCCTTTTTCCTGTCAAACTTTATATTTTGTACTTTACCCTGATCAATTTGCTCAATTTCATTATAATTTCTTATTGTAATTACCACTAATAACTATATGACACAGTCTATTCTAAGCTGTTTGAGAATTCCTCTGCCAATATAAATAATTTAAATCTCTTCATTTTAGTCTCAGGCAGACATTTCAGACAAGGTCAAAAAGTCACAATATTCTTCACAAAAATATCACAAGACTGGTCTCTAGGCCAGATTCTAACATTTCTTTTCAACTGAAATTTGTTGAGCCAGCACACACAGTTGAAATCACACTCAGGACCACTGTCTTTCATGTTCCTACTAGGATGGCCATTGAGAAACACTTTTCTGATCCACAGGCCCAAGGTCCATATTCCTTTAAACAAAAGCATGGTGAGGACTACCATAGCAGTATCCCATTTCCTCATACCAACTTCAGGCGTAGTTAGGGTTTTTATTGCTGTGAAGAGACAGTATGACCCAGGAAACCCTTATAAAACAAAAACAAAACAATAATTTTTTAATGGGGTAGCTCACTTACAGTTCTGAGCCATAGCCCATTATCATCATGGTGGTCTAAGAAACATGCAGGCAGACATGATTCTCCAGCTAGGAATCCTACATCTTAATCAGCAGGCAATAGGAAGTGGTCTGATATACTAGGCATGGTTTGAACACTTATGAGACCTCAAAGTCTGCCTTCAAAGTTACCCACTTCCTTCAAAAAAAAACCACACCTACTCCAAAAAAGTCATACCTCTTAAAAGTGCCACTCCTTTTTTCTTTCATACCTCCACATTGAAGATGGCTTACAGTTTCACAGGTTTAGTCCATTATCATCATGGTGAAACATGGCAGCATGCAGGGAGACAAGGTGCTAGAGAAGAAGCTGAGAGTTTTACATGTTGATCCACAGGAAAAGAAGGAAACTGTGAGCCATACTGGGTATAGTTTGAGCATATAAGATGTCAAAGCCTACCTCCACAGTGATACACTCCTCCAACAAGCCACACCTACTCCAACTGAAGGAAGCATGAAAAGGCACATTTTTCTAAGTACTGCCATTTTTACTTCTAATTCAATTTTACCTATAGGGTGAAATAATTTTCATGTTCCCATGGATTTCCCTTTGGGGCTGTTAAGAAGCTAACCGCCTTACTCTCTAAGCAACAATCCCTAAATCCTAACATCTGTTCCTAATAACAAACAGAACAAATGAATTTAATTGGTTGGACATTTTGTGTTGGTTGACAAGGATGACACATATAAGAAAGCCCTTAATCCCATAGTTATGATTGCTGAAAAAATATCACCGTAACTTGGAACAGGTGTATTTATGGTTTTGTGCTTATAAATCCCACTTCTGAACTGGCTCTGGCTGCCAGGAGAAATAAAGCTCTGGAGCCCTTGTCCTACGGTCCTGATCTATCACTCACCTTGTTTATGTAGTGATTTGTTAAAGACTTTGGAACCCATAAGTGTTGTTTCTCTCATTCCTCATATCCCACAACAGACATGGGTGTAACATTTGGAGGTCCCACCAAGATGTCTCATTGAGGAACAGGATTGAAATACCCAATAAGCAGATTTAGGGATTCCTCTGGAGGCAGGTAAGGTTCTGCACCAAGGCTTAGGATTCAGAAGGAGGGTGGATGTGGCAGTACTCCTTGAGTCTGGGAAAAGGAAGGATGCCTCTCTTATACCACATGGTTCCTGACTCAGAACCAGGTGTCCCAGGTCATGGAAGTGTGTCTATTTTATCAGTTTATATCTCACTTGTCTTATTTGTCCATTTTATTTGTCCACTGGTTGGACATCTAATTCTCTCCTTTACCCCTAATGCCTTAAAATTGCTACTGGTCTGTCTGCTTTGAATGCATGAATATAGTCACTGCATACTTATTTTGGACTGGTCTTAAATATATAAGTTTATGGTGTTCCATGCTTCTTGGTTATAACTCAGCTATTACTTTGCAGCCAGCCACCCAGATTCAGAAATTAAATCTGGGCTTTCTGTCCACTGAAAATAATTCAAATGTCAATTGGATATGAATAATATTAAAATTGTTTATGCTGTTCTGCTTTATGAAAGAGTTGGCTCTTAAATTTGGTTATATTCCACCATTTTTCAAATCCAGACATACATTTAAAGTCTCTATGTCCACAGCCAAAATCTGCTGGACAGTAAGAACAAGAATGGTGCCATTAAGACATTATTGGCTTCTAATTACTGTGTATAGTTAAAAATTTATAATATTTGTAACAAAAAGAGTTAGCTTAAAATTTTAACATAGGGTTAATAATCAGAAGGTTATATAGGTAATCTTAAAACAAAGACCCAATCCATCAATATCTATAGTTCTGGGCAAGAACTCAAATGTGCTAACCCTGCTTTTTAACCCCTTTAGTTCTGCTTCTGACTGTTTTTGTTAACTGAAATAAAAACACAGTTTTTATGCTCAAGGACTCTCCTGAGAATGACTCAAGACTGCACTGGAATTACAAATACCCAATGTAGTCACTGACCAACACAAATTAGGGCCACAACTATTAAGCAAAAGAAACTGGGAATTTCTCTTATGATGCAGTAAGATGGTGATCTTTATCAGTCTAGCAAAGAACTTGGAGCAGTTTCTCAACCTATAGGTTCTATCCCTTTGGGGTCAAAAGGGCTTTTATAGTAGTAGCCTAGAGTCACTTGAAGATTGGATATTTGTATTACAATCCATAACAATGCACCACAAAAAAGTTAAAAAACATTGGCTTACTTACCATCTCTCCAAACTTAAGGTTTATTCAAGCTTACAAAAACTGGCTTAAAGATGTGTGTCTAATCTCCTTGTTTTTACTAGCATTGTAAAGGTATAGATATTCTGGGTAACTGAGTCATACAAGATACTACTACATTATGTAAGGAAAATTTACAGTCTCTTTGAGGGTTATATTTATAAAAGTCTCATCTTGATACTGAAAGAACTTCAATTCAGAAATTGCTGCTTTTATTGGAAACCGTTACAGATGATTCAGCCTTGAGGTATTCAGAACTATATTTATAGTCATGCTAAGCACATATAGTCAAGTACAGGGAAAAAAAAACTTTCTTTATTTAACTCAGGCATACTTAATATATAATGGTACTCAAACTACCAGAGATTATCTGAATACAGCATTTAAGATATTTAAACTTACATGAGAAACAGGGACTCCCAGATCCTAGTGGTGACTCTCAAAGTCTCAAAGAAGACAATATGTTGTATGATATTTGGCTTGTGTACTGACAAATAAAGCTTTGCTGGAGATCAGAGGGTGGAGTTTGCCTCTAGTTAACTATAGATTCCAGGCAGTGGTGGCACATACCTTTAATCCCAGCACTTGGAAAGAGGAAGCAGGAAGATCAGGAGTTCAAGGCCACCCTGGGCTACACAAGATTGAACCAATCTAAATGAGAAACAGATCCAGACTTTGGTGGTGCATGCCTTTAATCCAAGCACTAGGGAGGTAGAGACAGCAATATAAAATGGGTGAAGACAGAATCTAGGCTGCCCATTCAGTCTGAGGATTTGTAGAGACAGAATCCCACCCATTCAGTCTGAGAATTTGAATTTTTAGAGACAGGATCTCACCCATTCAGTCTGAGGATTCATAGAGACAGGATCTGCCTATTCAGTCTGAGGATTTGTAAAGACAGGATGCCCCATTCTGTCTGAGATTTCTTGGAGGTAAGAAGTTTCTGGTATTTGGCTACTCTGCTTCTCTGATCTATCAGTTTTCACTCTAACATCTGACTCAAGGTTTTTATTGTTAAGACTAATTAGGATCATGCTTCAGCAATAGACAAAGTGACTTATGACTCCCCCTGTACTGTGGTAACACTAACCACTAGGATAGACTGCCCCAAGGCTTCACCTATTACCAGGGCTCAGCCTAAACTGTGGACAAGCAAGACATTGGAGAGTTAATTGACCCAATTTGCCTAGACAAAGTTAGGTCTGTCCCCCCATTTTTGTCCTCCACAGGTAGACCTCTTACTTTCTTGGCCTGGCAGCCATGACTGCTGTCCTGTTGCCCCTGCACCCAAGGCCCTGGAGACCACAGGAAC
Organism: Peromyscus melanophrys; assembly: GCA_902168415.1. Lineage (NCBI taxonomy): Eukaryota > Metazoa > Chordata > Mammalia > Rodentia > Cricetidae > Peromyscus > Peromyscus melanophrys. Next base: position 4,127 of record CABHPR010120778.1, on the reverse strand, counting down.
CTTGGAGGTAAAGGAGTATGGACTAGTCTCTGTCATTTTGATTAATCTTTCTCAACTCTCTTATCACTTTGGCAGCTAAGCTAACTAGTTTTGTCAGCTAGGCTACAGTAGATAATTAGCTCCTTTCCCTAGGCTACTTATTAGTTCATTAGCCAGTTCATTTCTTATTTAAAGACACTTGGTCTCTTTTTAGGAAAAGGCAGACAGATTTGTCTTGCTCTCAGGCTCCACATTAGACAGCAAACAGGTTCCAGTTGTAACCTTTCACAAAAACAAAAAACAAAAGCAAACATGCCTTACAATGATTGTTCTCAATAATAACTACTCATGTCTCTAGTTCATGATTAACATCCATGCAAGGGCTGAGGATTTAAAAACTTAAATAAGCTTGAAGGGTCTCAAAAATTATATATGTATATAATATATATAAACACAAGTTATAAAGATATATTGTTAGACTGAAATTTCAAAGGTTCAAAGTTTCTTAGCATTTCTAAATGAAGTTTTGATAAACTGGTCAAGAACTGACTACTTACTACTCAATTGAAATTTCAAAATTTTAATTTTTTTTGATTGTCATATAAATATAAATTTATTTGTGTTTTCCATCAGACTAACTCACAGCCATAGCTTTTACCATATCTCTAAGGCATAAATCTGTTCCAGCTGTTTTATAAGACACTCATTAACAGCTTTCTTTCTACAAACATGGATGTCAGTACAATGAAAATGCTAAAAATTCATATGAATTTCAGGGAATCAAAGAAGTCATAAGACTTTGATCCATCTGCCACAGGTTGAATGGACTCTAGATAAATAAAAGTTTCAAACATAAAGTTTTCTTTTAAGCTTCTAAATTTTATCCTCTGTCCCTAGTCTTACTCTCTTAGCAGATTGAGCAGACACCATGCATGAGCACCTGGGGACTGCAAACTGGGGAGTTCTGGACTTGCTGTAAGGCCAGTCCATGTGCTTGCTCCCTGTCCCTTCATCTGGAAAAGCTAAGCAGAGGATGCTGTTAAATGCCCCACTTCCCAGCCTTTGACTCTACTTTCAGGTTTCCTGAGCCCTGACAACCAACACCCCAGTTTCCACTGGAAGAGGTTATAGAAGAGACTATATCCTCTTTGTCCCCTTAAGAGCCTAAAATTGCTAAATCAAAGGCCAGTTCCCTTAAGGGATCTCCCAGAGGACAGATCATATTTTCACCCCCATAGCAACATCACCCTACTCCTCAGTATATAGAAAATGTGATACCTTTATCCTCCCAAGCACCAGATGGACTCCCCTCAATGAACATACCCTCTTGGCTGCCCCAATATCAACTTGATTTTCTGGTACCTTTGGTATAATGTTCTGACTTTCCCTAGGGCTCTTCACAGGAAAGAGCAGAATTGAGCTTTGAGAGGGAGGTGGGGAGGATGCATATGGGAACTACTGGCTTACTGCATTCCAGGGCTATACCTCTCATTTTCATCCCCCTCTTCATAGGAACAACCCTTAATCATGGGGAAGCCTAAGTGAACAAACCAACAGAAATATTTCCCACCTCTCTTCTCCCATCTGTTCCATGGAAAATCAAATTGACACACTAACTGACGTGGCACTGCAAAACTTCCATGGCCTGGGCATATTCTCCTTTAAGGAAGGATGTTTCTGTATGGCCTGGGGAGAAACATGTTTTTATGTCAACCATTCAGGTATTATTAAAGAGACTCTCAAATAATTTAAAGAATATCTCTTCACTAGGGAGGAGGAAAGAAAACAAAATTCCAACTGGTTTGAAACACTTTCACCTGTGTCCCTGATTGGCAACCCCAGTTACAAGTCTAATGGATTCCCTGACTCTCATGTTCATTGTTCTAATGTCTGCCCACTGCATTACTAATGCCATTGCATGCTTTGTTCAAGATCACGCAGGCGCTGTCAAACTCATGATTTTACCATGTTCCAGCCCCGAGATGAAGATTTGTCTCATTCATCTCAATACAAGGGGAAAATGAAGGGAACAGGCAAAAGCACCTTGTCATAAGTACTGCCATTTTGACTTCAGACTCCATTTCACCTGTAGGGTAAAACAAATTTGAAGTTTCCATGAGGACTGTCCAGAAGCTAACCAACTTCCTATCTAAGCAAAAATCCCTCAAACACAATGCTTGTTCTGAACAATAAAAAGAACAAATGAGTCTACTGGACATTTTGTGTCAGTTGTCAATGATGGAATATATCGATCAGGAAATTCCCTAGTCCCTGAATCCTGATTGACAAAACATGTACCTGTAACTTGGTACAGGTGTGTTTATGATTCTGTGTTTTTAAACCCCATTTCTGCACTGAATCTGGGCTGCCAGGAGAACAAGACTCCTGAGGTCTTGTCTGCCAACCTCGATTGACCAGTAGCCTTGCTTATATGGTGATTTATTGAAGACCTTGGAACCCATATGTGTTGTCTCTCTCCTTTCTCAGGGCACACAATAGACACAGGTGTAACACAACAAGGCCACACCTCCTAGTAGTGCTATTCTCTATGGTCTAAGCAGCCAAACACTTGAGTTGATGGGAACCATTCCTCTTCAAACCACCACACACATCTTTAATCCATATTATTCACACACACACACACACACACACACACACACACACACACACACACACACAGACAAGACACAAAAGAAGAAGTACAACCATTGAGGGGAACAAAGGGCACTAAAGGCAGTGAAGAAGGGGAAAAAAACCCAGAAGAGTAAGGAAGGAAGATTGTGAATATGCTGAACATACAGTGTATGAAAACTTAAATTAGAAACAAATTTAGTATATGTATCAGTATGACAGCTTGAGTTGGAGCCCTAAACACCAGGAAAGGGAGGAGCAAGATTATGGTGTTACAGAGAGGAGGAGGCAAAAGCAGAAAAGAGGATTTTAGTCTCATATGAGCACATGTTCAATGGGTTTCAAGGCCACACCTGTGGTGATTAAGGAGGAGACAGATGTGCTGATGCTACCCCAAGCAGGCACCGCTACACAGCAGAGTCACCTAGCTCCAGCTGCCATCTCATAGATCAAGTCAGAACAGTTCTGGTATAGCAAAGGCATCCCCAGTGTTTTTTGGTGGTTCCCCAGTGCAGCCAGCCATACTGCAGCCCTGGAAAACTGGGCGTCTGACCAGCTGGCAGCTACAGCAGAGGGATTGCGCAGCTTTGTCTTGCCTTTGTTTGAGCTCTCTTGCTGTAAATGTCAACTATTTGCCTGGATTTTCCTCCCCACAATATTATCTATTTTAACTTAAATTAGCATGAATTTTTTGATTCATCTAATAACTTCAGTCCTTTTATATAGATTCAGACTACCATCAGTAGTTCAAGAATAAGGCTGAACAAACATCCCATACTGTGAGTATGAATACCGCAGAGCACTATAATTGAGGAACTCATGAGCATTTGATGTGTGACTACCTGAACCCCATGACTATCCTCTGAAGTAGGAAGTGGCTTATTTTTTCTTTCTTTTTTCTTATGTTTTTGTCTTTTATGTTTTTGTGTTTTGTGTGTGTTGCATGTTTGCACATGTGTGGGTGTGAATGTAATGTGCGGGCCACAAATTGATATAAAGAATACTGTTGGGATTCATCCTTGAATGCTCTTCTTATTCATTCTGAGGAAATCTCAATGAAACCTAGAGCTAGTCTCCCTTGCCAACACTTTCACTACTGATGGATTTCCCAATTCCCTCATTCCTATATTTGTAGATTACAGAAGCTTTAAAAATTAAAATGACACAGTAAAGATCATTAAAAATATTTGTTATATAGACTGAGCATCAGCCCCAGCCTGTAAAATTAAAACTACTTTCCTTAAACACAATTTGCCATGGGTATATAAATGTGGGAGAGGACATTTAGGGTCATGAGCTTCAGAGCCTAGTACTCTGTGTGTATGACCTGCCCTTACTCACTAGCCAACATTCTCTCTTGAAGGTGCCTTTTTCTTTCTTAATTAACTGTCTCTATTTTTATGACCAATGATGTGTTCCTGGTGCAATTCAGAATCTTCGTAAAAGAATCTGGAAACTTCAGTAGGTATCCTGAGATTTGGATCCATGCCTGCAACACTTCAACTCAAAGCCAAAGC
>CABHPR010120777.1:0-47705 GCA_902168415.1 Peromyscus melanophrys | reverse complement strand
CGAGGGTGTCTTATTGTGACGTCACCATGTTGTGAGCGCGCATGCGCCGCTGTCCTTGCGCCTGGTGAAAGGCAGATCGTTAACTAACCGAGCTTGGTATGGAAAAAATGCAAGGCGAACCTCAGCTGTTTTCTGAACTTGAGGCCAGCCTGAGCTGCTTGAGACACTGTCCTCCCAAACCAAAAGCAGCTGTGTGTGGTTGTGCACAGTGTAATACCAGGACTCAGGTCGCAGAGGCACAAGGATGGAAGCAAATTTAACCTGAGGTTTGCATAGAGTTCCAGACCAGTCAGGCCTATATAGGGAAACCTTGACCCCACAGCAAAACAACATATGATGTCATAACTCAAGAAAAAAAGAATACCTGCAAGCAGTTAAGGTGCTTGCTTCTGAGCCTGATGGCTTTTCAACCCCAGGACCCACGTGATGGAAAAAAATGACCTTTTCATCAGCTCCTGCTTTCAGGTTCCTGATGTGCTTGAGTTCCTGTCATGCCTTCCTTCCTGAGCATGGGGAGCAGGAGCCCTTGTGTGGAAACATGCGTGTTGTTGACCTCACCATGCAGAGAGCATAGCTCTGCTGCTTTTATTGTCACCATGGAAGGCAGATTTGCTGACTAGCTGAGCCTTCTGAACTTCCCACTTAACACACAGGTGTAGGATCCCACTGGAGTTAATTTTGTACAGATCTTAAAATCTGTGTTATTAATACATTTGCATATAAATGACAGTGTTCCAGTTACTTGTGTTAGTAAGGCCATACTTAATGGGTTTTCTAGTCACATTGTTCAACACTGACTATATTTTAATTGTTTTCTTATGTCTGTTTGCTCTCATGTTCTGTTATCTCTTTATTCTTCCCCAGACAATACAGTCTTGTAGTTGTGTTCAAAGTTTTGAAGTCAGATGATGTCACTGTGTGTGCTCTTTATTCAATCTTACGTTGATCTCTTTTCCATTCATGATGACCTTTTGCCATCAGTGTTCTGTTGTTGATAGCATAAATTATTTGACCTTTTATTGGACTTTTGTTGAATCAGTAGCTCAAATTCTGAATTTTTATAATATACTATTGATATAATAGCCAAGATGGCTGCAAACCACAAAGTTGCTTTCTTTTCATGGTTGGCTCAGCTCCCTGCTAAGACTTTCCCATCCTCCATCACGCACAAGTCCAAGTGGGACCCACCTTTCTTAAAGTTTAAATGTGCACTGTTACACCATTTCTTTAAAAGGACATTTTAATTAGGTTAGCATAAATATAGGAGGAGATGGCACCTATGGCCTAGGCATGTAGGCTCCACACAGCAAAGGAGTAGAGGAAAGAATTCTGTGCCCTCAAGCAGAAACAGTTGAGTCCATCCAGATTATAACTGTGGAGGCCAAGCATTGTCTTCCAGGTGTTCACCTTCTCCTTAGTCCTCAGACATAAAATGTTGCTTGGCCCCATTTTATCCCAGTAGAATATGATCTAGGCTGTGATCAGATGGATCTGTGACTCTCCGTGTTGGCTGGAATTTAAGACCTTCAGAATCCAACTTGCTAAACTAGTGAAATTGAATTTAAAACCTTAGTGGCCTTGTGAGGCACTTCTACCCATTTAGAAATGCATCTTCCAGATGGCATCATGTACAGCAGTCACATTGAAGACACCAAGAGACTGCCTTCACTGCTTCTAGCAAACCTGATCCAAGGTTTCCCAGGTTCTCTGAGAGAACTCGATAGGGAGGGAAAGAAAGGATAATGCCATGGACTCAGAAAAGATAGGGACTTAAATCTAATTTTGGAGGTCTTGCATTATTTAATCTCTTCTTACATGGGGTAGGGAAGGTTACATTGATAAAGCCTGTAACCTAGCAAGAAGTACTGCTCCCCTCTTTTTGGGGTAATTATTTTCTTCCTTTTGTTTCTCTCTCTCCCTCTCCTTTGTTCTTACTCCATTTTCCTTCAGTTTCTTTCATTCTTTTTCTTTAGAGCTCTTTCTACTTAGGTTATATTTCTTTTATGGTTTATAGTTCCTCAAGACCCTCAGGCTCCTATCTTTGAATGCTCGGTCCCCAGTTAGTGGAACTAACTGTGTAAAATTAGGAGGTATGCCCTTGTGGGAGTAGGTGAGTCTTGTTTGTTAAGGTGAAACTATAGGTGGGCTTTGAGGTTTAAAAAGCCCAACCTAAGACAAGTGTTTCTGCTTCCATGTCTGTGTATCAGGATGTTAGTCTCAGCCCCATGCTTGTCTACCTTGATGCTACCATTCATGATGATAATGGACTAATCCTCTGTCTGTGTAATCAAGTCCCAAAATAAAAAGCCTTGCATTGTAACAGTCACCTTGGTCACAGTGTTTCTTCTCAGCAAAATGGTAGTAATTAAGATAGATGTTTTGTGTAATATTTTGGCATATTGTCTGTATATATTCGTCCCATGTCTTGTGAAAATGAGTAAGGCTAAATTAAAGAGTCATGGACTGTCTTGACAAAACATTTCGTTCTTGGCTTGGTTATTACTGATGACTCATGCAGATCCATAGAGGAAAAGAGCAACAATAGGGGCTGAGGTTAATGAAACCTGTGTAGTTTGGCGAGAAAAACAGCACTAGGTAGTTTCCAGTGGCAGTCACATGTTGAAACAGAGGCTGTAATTATCAGGGAGGTTAGGGCCATTAAAGAGAAGGCACCTGCTCCACTTTGGAAATATAGAAAAGGTGTTGCAAGAGTACAACACACCCAGCCAAGCATTGAATTATGGAAGGAAAAGGGACCAAGATTCCTAGTCCCAGAAAACAACTTCATACAGAACTTGTTGTTGATCTATTCCGATGGGGCAGGGTCAATCCAAAGCTAGAAGCCATGTAGATGCATCATTGATGTGTCGTGTTTTATTGAAAGAGTAAACATGCACAATTTAAAGGTTATGGATTCTTCTGTGCTTTCAGTTCAGCACTGTTATAGCCACCTGTTTGGCAGAGCATATCCCTAGTGAGGAGACTGTGATACTTCATTATATGAAGGTGTGAAAATGAAGCTTGGGTTGCATTTTGAGACCACTAGATGTTGAGATACCCAAGCTCTGAGACACCTGCCATGAATAGCTGTATGTAGGGAGTGAAAGTAGCCAATGAGAGAGATGTGTGAAAAGTTTCAAACAAAAAGAGCTATCTAAGCCCTTTGAAACTGAAGCCCCAGGTGTCTGACACAGAACTGCAGGTTTTGGTGTTTGCCCAGTAGGGTTTTAGTCTTGCCTTGGTCCAATCTTTCCTCACTTCTTTGAAAAGGAAATGTGTATTCTGTACCTTGTGTTGTGTAGCTATAATTTGTGTTTTGATTTCACAAGATAACACAGTCAAGAGACTGCTGTCAGTGTGAGAAGAAACTTTGTACATTCTAACAGTGTTGGGACTGTTCAGAATATGGGGATCTTTGTGGTGGACTAATTGCAGTATGCATTGAGTGTGAGCCTATCATGAGCTGTGTCAAAATGTGGTGGGTTGAATGAAAAATCTCCCAAGTACGAAGATGTATTTGAGACTTTGTCTCTGGTTTGTGGTTTTCATCAAGGTGCCTCTAGGATGAGAGGCTTTTTTGGAGTATGTTAGTCTCTGGGGATGAATGTTGAGTATTCTACCCTGACCACACTCGTCTTCTTTTTGTGGTTGAAACTGAGCAGCCCCCTTCCTTCTCATGCAGCCACGCCATAACACTCATAACAGATTCCATCCCTAAATTAAATAAGATAAAACAGAAGCAATTGCTTTTCCTAGCTAAGCCATTTTTCTGCCCTGATATTTTCAGTTTCATATTTTTGCCTGGTAGAATTAGGTTTTTGTACATGTGAAGCATTTGCTCTTGTGCTGAACTTTACCCACTTCTTTACTTTTCTTTTTCTTTTTTTTCCTTTTTTTTAATTTATTTTATTTTATTTTACAATATAATTCAACTTTACATATCAGCCATGGATTCCCCCATTCTTCCCCCTCCCTTCCCGCCCCCCCCCCCCGAGCCCACCCCCCATTTCCATCTCCTCCAGGGCAAAGACTCCTCCGAGGGTTGAGATCAACCTGGTGGACTCAGCCCAGGCAGGTCTAGTCCCCTCCTCCCCGGCTGAGCCAAGGGTCTCTACTAAGCCCCAGGTTTCAAACAGCCAATTCATGCACTGAGCACAGGACCCAGTCCAACTGCCTGGATGCCTCCTAAACAGATCAAGCCAATCAACTGTCTCACCCATTCAGAGGGCCTGATCCAGTTGGGGGCCCCTCAGCCATTGGTTCACAGTTCATGTGTTTCCATTCGTTTGGCCACTTGTCCCTGTATTCCAACCATCCCTGGTCCCAACAACTCTTGCTCACATAAACCCTCCTCCTTCTCGCCAATTGGACTCCCGGAGCTCCACCCGGGGCCTGACCGTGGATATCTGCATCTAGTTCCCTCAGTCACTGGATGGGGTTTCTAGCACGACAATTAGGGTGTTTGGTCATCCTATCACCAGGGTAGGTCAGATCGGGCTATTTCTCGACTATTGCCAGCAGTCTATTGTGGGGGCATCTTTGTGGATTTCTGTGGGCCTCTCCAGCACTTTGTTTCTTCCTATTCTCATGTGGTCTTCATTTACCATGAACATTCCTTGTGTTCCCTCTCTGTTCCTGATCGAGTTGGGATCTCCCGCTCCCCCAAGTTCTCTTTCCCTCACCCCTCGCCCCTCATTACCCCCACTCACGTCCAGACTGTTCATGTAGATCTCATCCATTTCTCGGTCATTGGGTGATCCCCGTGTCTTTCTTGGGGTCCTGTTTTCCAGGTAGCCTCCCTGGTGATGTTTTCCAGGTAGCCTCCCTGGTGATGTGAGTGACCGTCCAGTCATCCTTGTTCCACAACTAGTATTCTCCTATGAGTGGGTACATACCATGTTTGTCTTTCTGAGTCTGGGTTACCTCACTCAGGAGGATTTTTTCTAGATCCCTCCATTTGCCTGCAAACCTCATGATGTCATTGTTTTTCTCTGCTGAGTAGTATTCCATTGTATATATGTACCACAGTTTATTTATCCATTCTTCGGTTGAAGGGCATCTAGGTTGTTTCCAGGTTCTGGCTATTACAAATAATGCTGATATGAACATAGCTGAGCAAGTGCTCTTGTGGTATGATTGAGCATTCCTTGGGAATATGCCCAAGAGTGGTATAGCTGGATCTTGGGGGAGATTGATTCTCAATTTTCTAAGAAAGCACCATATTGATTTCCAAAGTGGCTGTACAAGCTTGCATTCCCACCAGCAGTGGAGGAGAGTAAGCCCCGAGTGCTCTCTTTTTCTTTTTCTCTTTGTTTGAGACAGGGTCTCAGTGTGTACCTTTGGCTGTCCTGGAAGTCAATACATGGACCAAGCTGTCCTGGAAATCACAGAAATTCACTTGTCTCTTCCTCCTGAGTTTTTGGGATTAAAAGTGTGTACCAGCATGGCCATTTTAGCCATCACTTTTTGATGTCAGTAATTTTGAACAATTTTGCTGATGTTTACTCAATACTATTGCTCTGTTTACATATCTTTCTATATATGTAAGTCAGCATTTCTCTTGCAATGCCATGTACTGTTCAGAGGGCCCAGAAATAAAGGTCATGGTCCTTCTTTTCTGTTTCCTTCTAAAATGATTTGGTAATTGCATTTGAAATTCTGTGATATGAAATAAATTTGTTGAGCACACAGAATTATGAAATTATATTCACAACGAAATGTCCATTTTCAGTGCAGTCAGTCTCACCATTTCTATTATGTACATATTTGGGATACTTTAGGATGCAGTGACCTATGAGGATGTGCATGTGAACTTCACTCATGAAGAGTGGGCTTTGCTGGATCCTTGTCAGAAGAGTCTCTACAAAGATGTGATGCTGGAAACCTACTGGAACCTCTCTGCTGTAGGTAAGAATGTGAGTTTTCCTTCCCTTTTTAACTTAAGGGGACATGCCTTTATTGGACATTGGTGATCCACTGTGATTTTGACTGTGAAAGTGGAAGAATATGGTGAACAAGTCAGGCAAGGTTCTAAGGTTCACTGAAGATAATAACTCAAATTTTGCATAATTTCCAATAATGTATCATACTTTTCTGGTACTATATTTTAGGCTACAAATGGGAAGACAAGAATATTGAAGAACATTGTCAAAGTTCTAGAAGACATGGAAGGTAAGTTTCTTGTGCAAGGTGATAGATTGTATCTCTGAAGAAATTTTAATGTGCCCTGATATTTAATGAAAAGCAACAGTATAAATAATAATAGCTTTGTGATTATTATTAAATTTTTACAGCATCATGTACCTTGATTTCAGGTAGGTAGTCTATGTCTGCAAGGTGGTCCTTTAAGAAACAAGACAAGGAAACAATGTCTTAACAGATGTCACCATATTAATCATAGTCCCCTGAGATCCATGTTGTAGAGCTATATATCCATTTAGTTTCATTCCATTCAAGTATTGTAAAGGCATTCACATTGATTAAGGGATTAGGGTATGTCCAAGACCTTTTATAAGCAAACTGTCCCTTAGTTAAGCTAGCGTTACTCATATACTTGAAGAGACTTACCAAAGTTTAGTGAGAAGGGCAGTTTATGAGAGTCAAGGATGATGTTGTGATGGAGAGACCTTAATCCCTATACCACATCTCTATGAGACACAAAAAGTTAAACTGTGTCAATGCATTGTGACAATCTTTTGTTTGTTATTATTCCTTTAATAGGTACATGATCTGTCACTCTGGATACAAGCCATGTGAGCGTAAAGGGTATGGAAAGAAGCAATGTACCTCTGTCTCTCCCAGAAAAAATAGGAGATATGTAGTAGTGCCCACTATAAGAAGACATGGTGATCTTGATACGAGGGCAGAATTAATTGGATTTCCAACTTCACCGGAAATACATCAAGAAACTCACATTGGAACAGAGCCTTGTGAGTACAAGGAATGTGGAAATTCTTCTGTCTGGCCTGGTTCACATTGCACATGTAATGTGACTCACACTGTAGGAAAATGTTATGAATTCAATCAGTATGGTAAAACTCTGAGTTCTTCCAGTTCTCTTCAGAGAAGTGAAAAAACTCATATGGGAAAAGGATGTTGTAAATGTGAACCATGTACAAAAGGCTTGAACCATCACAAGTTTCTTCAAACACATGAAAGAATCCATAATGAAGAGGAATCCTGTGAATGTAAACACTGTGACAAAACATTTACATCTGGTTGCTCTTTACAATTACGCCAAGGAATGCATTTGAAAATGAAACCCTATGACTATAATCAAGATGATAAAGACTTTGCATGTCAAAGTTATCTTCAAGTGCCCAGAATTCATACTGGGAAGAAACCTTATGAATGTCATCAATGTGGAAAAGCCTTTGCACGTCCCAGTGAACTTAAAATACATGAAAGATGTCACACTGGAGAGAAGCCCTATGAATGTAGTCAATGTGGTAAAACATTTGCATATCCTAGTAGTATGCAAAGGCATGAAAGAAATCATACTGTTGAGAAACCCTTTGAATGTCACCAGTGTGGTAAAGCCTTTGTTCACAACAGTCATCTTCAAAGGCATGAAAGAAGTCATTCTGGAGGGAAACGCTATGAATGTAATCAATGTGGTAAAGCCTTTACACATAATAGTCACCTTCAACGGCATGAAAGAAGTCATACTGGAGAGAGACCCTATGAATGTAATCAATGTGGTATAGCCTTTTCATCTCGCAGTAATCTTCTCAGTCATGAAAGAAGTCATGCTGGAGTGAAACCCTATGCATGTAATCAATGTGGTAAAGCTTTTGCACGTAAGACTCATCTTCAGTATCATGAAAGAATACATACTAGAGAAAAATCCCATGAACCTCATAAAAGAAGTAAAACTTTGCATACGAAGCAAAGACGCCGCCATTTTGGAAATACCAGTACCATGGGGTGTCCACCAAAATCATCAGCAGTGGTGAAGTGGAACCAGTCAGAGCCTAGGAGAGAAGTTGTGGGAACTGCAGAGGGTGGAGCCAGAGAAGTGACCCAAACCCTTTGGAGAAGCCCTGAAGGTTGTGAGTGGATCCCAGTCATTAATAGTGGAGTTATTTATACTGTTGGAGTTTGTTTTTCTGTTTTGCAGAATGTGACTACCCTGATTCTTCCCTCTTGAAGGGAGAAGGTATTTAACTTAACTTCGATTTTTTAAAAAGCCATAATTGAAAGACCTTCAACTTTTAATAGAGACTTTGGATTTTTAGTGAGATTGAATATTTTTAAAGAAAAATTTTAGTGTGTTTGAATTTGTAAAGATTGTGGGACTTATTAAAGCTATTTGTTTTTAATATGAGATCTTGGGAATGAATAAGAACGGAAGGGTTGTGGCTCAATAGTGATGTGTTCGCATGTCAGGTTGACAAAAGTGGCCAATTGTACTGGCTAATCTTAGGTCAATTTCACACTAGAGTCATCTGAACGGAGAGAAACTCAATTGAGAAAATACCTCCATAAGATCTGCTATAAGGCATTTTTAAAAATAGTGATTGATGGGCAAGGGTCTTGGAATCTAAAAGAAAGCAGATTGAGCAAGGCATGGGAAGCAAACCACTAAGCAGCACCCTTCCATGGCCTCTGCATCAACTCCTGCCTCCAAGTTCCTGCCCCATTTAGGTTTATGTCCTGACTTCCTTTAATGATGAACAGCAATATACAAGTGTAGACCAGATAATCCTCTTCCTTCTCAGCTTCCTTTTTGGTCATGGTGTTTCATTGTTGAAATTCTAATGAAGAAATCCTGTCTCAAAAAATTTAAAAAAAAGTGGTTGTGGATGGCTCAGCAATTAAACACACTGGCTGTTCTTCCAGATGACACAGTTTCAATTCCCAGCACCAACATGGAAGTTCACAACTCTTAAGTCCTGTTCCAAGGTATCCAACACACTCATACATACGTACATACAAACAAAACACCTATGCATGTAAAATAAAAATAAGGTATTTTTTGAAAAAGAATATATCATAATATCATATTATGGAACTTTCCCTACATAATCTGGACTCATCTCTAATCAAGTAAATTTTTTTTTTCGAGACAGGGTTTCTCTGTGTAGCTTTGCGCCTTTCTTGGAACTCACTCTGTAGTCCAGGCTGGCCTCAAACTCACAGAGATCCGCCTGGCTCTGCCTCCCGAGTGCTGGGATTAAAGACATGCGCCACCACCACCCGGCTCAAGTAAATTTTTTGTTGTCTTCATTCACATCGAGAGAACTGTGTTAACAATGACAATAAGAAACAATGTGCAGAGTCCATTCACAGAGGGACAGAAAGCAGTCACTCCTTCAGTGACCAAATAGTAGAGAATTCCATCTTTCCAATGATAGAAGACAGAAACAGTAATGGTGTAACTTCATCTTCTACAGTATAAGTGACATATTGGCAAGTTGGGGATTTGACTCAGTAGGACTGATGCTGTTGAGTACCCAAGTTTGGTTCCTAGCACTCACATCTGATGGTTCAGAACTACTTATAAAGCTTTGTTCTGGAGATCTGATCCACTCTTCTGGCTTCCTTGGGCACCAGGTATGCAAGTAGTGCAAAGACAGATATATATGTATCTGTATATGTGTATGCTCCATATTTTTAAAATAGCTTCTTCATGTATATGTTATGTTTTTTCTTAAAATTAAAATAAATTTAATTTAGGTGTACCATTGGAACATGGTTCCAGAAAGGGGTCATTGAAGAGAATTCTACATGCTTATGTTAACAATCCAAGAAAAGACAAGAGGCTTGTGACCTCAGTTTCTTCAAAACATGAGATTGTTCTTGGAATGTGTTTTTGCACTCCTCCCAAGTGTAGCGGGTAGGAGTGAGCTCACTTGAGATTACACATTATTGCTTGCTGTTGTTATTCATTAAATGCTTAAACTATCATGTATATGCCTGTATGCAAAGACATGTTTTGTCCTATGTGGCTTGTTTTTATCATTGTATACAGCTTGAACTCATGAGACCTTTCTTCCTCATGTGACCTTTCTTAACCTGCAGAATATACATTTTCTGGGTCTCCGAATAAAGTTGACTATTGTATGAGACTTTAGTCCTCTATATCTGTGGGCTCAATTCTCCCAGGTCCTACCATCCCTAGGGTGGTGAAAAGTGGTGCTTGATGAGGAACCAGAAGTCAGCTATGAGATAAGAGAGTGAAGACCCACAAAAAAGGAAGTGAGTGAGAATAAGGTGGCAGAAACCAGGGAAGGCTTTGCTTTATATCTATATAGCACGTCATTTTTTAGAGTAAGGAGGAACACAAGTATCAAAACCACAACTATTGGATTGCTTGCAAATGTTTATGATTATAATTCCTGGTTTCCAGAAGAAGGAATTTTAGATGAAGTGGTATGGGACAGAATCCAGAAGGACATTGAAAAGGCCAATAAACAAGGAGGAAGATCCCTGTTCAAGTTTGGGCCACTTGTTCATTAACTTGGACTGTTATCAGAATGATTAAGGAAGATTAGAAGGATAATATTCATGAAGAAGTGATAGTGAATTCCTTGAATGAATGTAAACTTTATGATCAAACCTGAAAAGTGGTAAAAGAAGCAAAAAAGCTGATTTTTCTTGTTCCAGGAAAATTGGAAGTAAAAAATAGCATTACCAACATCTATGCAGGTGACAGTTCCCTCAATTCCCTTATTGGAGCCACCTTTAGATACATGTCATCCATTTTCTGAAAATGACCCTGAAGCATGGGGTAAGTAATTTATTCATCAACTAGATCTTGAATTCTCCATTTGATGAGGACTTAGGAGAGTCTGTGGGAAAGCTAACTTCCTTTTCCAATTCCTTCCTGACCTAATGCGCTGTAATTGGTTATGTCCAATGCAACTTCAGCAAAATCTAAATGTTGCAGCTATTGAGGCCAGACCAAAGAGACATTTGTTTATTGTATAGATCCTTTATTGCCTTTAAACATACTTATTTTTCCCACTAAATTTTCACCTACAGATATAGCATAAAATGATAAACTTTTGAAATGGATTTATTTATACCATAAAGGACACAAAACACTAACTGGCCAATGGGAGGTTTACAGCCATGTTTAGACTCATGCCCATAGGTATTCCTAAATATTGGCCTTCAGTAGTTTCAGATTTAAAAGATTGCTTTTATATACTAAATGTATTCATCCTGATGATAATGTGCATTTCACCTTTTCTGTTCCCTCACTCAATCTTAAAGAACCTCTGCTCCAATATCAATGGACTATATTACCTCAAGGCATGACAAACTTCCCTATTATGTATAAGTACTATATAGGAAAGGTATCATAGCCTGTGAAGAAGGCCTTCTCTTAGCCTTATATCATTAAATATATAGATGATATCCTGTTTGCCTGCTCCAAAGAGGAAGAGCTACAGTTCATATATGACTTTACTCAGGATATGCCAAAAAATGAAATTATTATTGCACTGAAATGGTACAAAGATCAGAATTGCAATATTTGGGAAAACTGGTTACGAGAACAACCGTTAAACCACACACAAAAGTCCATTAGACAAGACAACTTAAGAACAATGAGTTTCAGAAATTATTAGGGGGTGTTAATTGGCTGTGTCATCCTCTAGCAGTACCTAATGATGCACTAACCATTCTATTTAAAACTGTAGAAGGAAAAGCAACATTGGATAGTCCTCACATATTACCTCCAGAGGCAAAGTAAGAACTACAGGTGTTTGAATCCGGACTAAAAGAGACATGTGTATCATGGATTCTTCATGATATTTTATATTTCCCACTAATTGTCTCCTACAGGTATTCTAGCACCAGAAGATAAACCTTTGAAATGGATTTATTTACACCATAAGGGGCAAAAAATACTATCGGCTTTTCTTACTCTTCTTGCGCAGGACCTTATAGTAACAATTATATAGATTTGATTTTTGCTGTATTATATTATCCTTAGCTAACAATGAGTGCTTAAACATGTTAAAGATCTCTATGGACTTTTAAATCATTTGCAGGTTACTGTGGAAGGCTAGGAAATCATCATCCATCTGACAAGCTATGGGATTTTTCATATGACCTGAATTGGTGATTCAAAAAATTGTCCAAACACCTCCCATTCCACAGCAGAAACTTATTTTATTGATGGCTCATCTAATGGATTAGGAAGGATTTATAGTCCAGAAATTCATCAGTCTATTAATACTTCTTCTTCCTGAGCTTAACAGCTGGAACCAGCTGTTGTGATTCATGTATTACAGTTTGTTCAGAAATGTTAGCGTTCAGATCCACCCCTTGGGGACCTGCCCAGCATCCTGACCACGTTATCTTAGTCATCTTATGTAAAGTCTCCTTTAAGAAAAAATCCCTCAACTGGGTGGTGGTGGCGCACGCCATTAATCCCAGCACTCAGGAGGCAGAGCCAGGCGGATCTCTGTGAGTTTGAGGCCAGCCTGGTCTACAGAGTGAGTTCCAGGAAAGGTGCAAAGCTACACAGAGAAACCCTGTTTAAAAGAAAAAAAAAATCCCTTTCCTCTCTCCCTCCCCCCCTTCCATCTCCCGCTCTTCTCTCCTCTCTCTTTGTCTCTTGCCATAAGGTAGTGCACATTTTTTCTCTTCTTTTCTTCCCTCTCTTCCCTTCTCCCTTTCCCCCAATAAAGCTTTCCGCGTGGGTGCCATCTGCACAGTATGAGTGACTTTCTGCTGTGCCCCCTTTTGGCACAGGCACATATCTGCATGGTGTGTCTCCCTCACCCGCTGTGGGCCACCTTGGCTCCATGTGCCAAAGCCACCGTGGCGCCGTTTTTAAAATACAACACAGTTAATTTATAAACCTTTAAATATTGTTTCAGATTCTGCTTATGCCGTAGGAATATTTCCACCATTAGAAGCAGCTTTAATTTTATCTTCACTTCCTGTTATTCTCTCATGACTACAGGAGCTACAGCATCTGGTTGAAGTCAGCACACACCTTTTGTTTATTGCTCATACTCTAACCTCCCTGTGTTTTTATTGCAGGAAGAAATAAGCAAGCTGATGCATGAACCTGCCCTATTTTTACTTCTCCAGACCAGGAACATCAGCACATGTACACTAAAGCTCCTTGACTTCATGTACAGTGCCCCATCCCAGGTAGAGAAGTGAGATAAATTGTTCAGGAATGTCCTTTTATGGTTTTTTTAAAAACACTATCAGAGTCATATAGCTTGAGTTAATCTCAGAATTAAAAATACTAATGAATTTTGGCAAATGGCTGTCATGCCCTTTTTTCTTGAACCTTGTTTGCCCTACCTGCATGTGTTCATTTATACATATTCTAAATTTGTTTAGGCTGCACCTCAATCCTCAGAGAATGCTTCTGCAGTATGCTCTTATACAGACCTTTACTATTATGGGAGTGCCTACTTCTATACAACTTGTCATGGAATAGCATACACTAATACAATATTTAAGACTTGTAAATAATGGAGCATTAATTAGGCATTCCTTAAAATCCCCAAGGCCAGGATATAATTGAAAGTGAACATAGCATATTAAAACAATTATTTTTAAAAAAAAATTAAGAAGGGAAAGTACCAAGGGGTACTTAAAATTTTAAAATTAATCCCCAGGTTATATATGTTTGAAAGCTCAAAATCATTTCTCTACAGAGTGTTCTAAACTGCCTTTCGATAGGCCTGTCTGGTTTAACCAGTTTGAGACTTGGAAGTCCGGTTGGCTGAAAATTTGGGAAGGGATATGTGTCTCTCACTGCAGATAGATCCACTGAAAATTTATGGATTTCTGTTCAGCTCCTCTGATTGTGGGCCATCAAGAACAGGGTGAGAAGACAGTGGAAGTCACAGGAAAGATGGCAACTCTTCAGCTAATGGGCAAAAGGAGATATCAACCATATTATCAGAACTCTGTTTGGCCCACCCAAGGCTAGCATAAGAACCTATACACCAAGGGAAAAGATATTCTAAGGACACCCAGAGTCCTATGTCACCTGCTAATCTTTCTCTGACAATGTTAGCTGCTTTGACCCATGCATATGCAGTGAGTGCCACTGAGTACATTTATTGGTCTAACATTACCCATCTATCTTTGCTTCACCTTGAGGACTGTTTGGATTCAGCCCCTGTATTCAATACTAACGACTCTGTGTTGATGACTGGACCTTGGGACCATAAGAGACTCATTCACCCATCTGAATAAGGGACTGTGTTTAATTTTTCCTTGGGATTTGAGTCACTTCCCATTTCCATAGCACATCATAACATTAGTATTCCTGTTAAAGGCAAATATGGGCTTATGTTCTATGAGATACCATAACTACTAATCATATGGGTCTCTTCGAGCTATTCTCTAGATTTTTTTTTGATCAATATGATAATGTAACCAATACAACTTGAAATAGTTTGGATTCTTGTATTTTTTTATTTTGTTTTTTATAAAGAAATTTTTTATTCATTTTACATACCAACCACAGATCCCGCTCTCTTCCCTTCTCCTCCCCCCCCCTTCAACCCACACCCCATGTAGTCCTCCGAAAAGGTAAGGCCTCCCATGGTGAGTCAGCAGAGCCTGGTACATTCAGTTGAGGCAGGTCCAAATCCCTCCCCCTGCATCAAGGTTGTACAAGGTGTCCCACCATAGGTAGTGGGCTCCAAAAAGCCATCTCACGCACTAGGGATGTGGATCCTTATTCTTGGTGACAGACAATTCTTTCACAATTTAAATATTATTCATTACATTTATAATTTGTTTGCTTATAAGATATTCATGCATCAAATGACAATTAGGTTTATACGCAGCAATTAAAACCACTCTGGATATCCTGTGTTTAAAAAATAAAAAAGGGGGAGCTGATGGAACACAATCCAATAATGAAGTCATAGGAGAATTCTGAGTGCCTGTGAGAACACCCCAAGTGTAGGGAAAAGGGGCCAGCTAAAGAAACCCATCCTGACCCTGGAACCGAGAACCAGTGAAAGAAACACAGCCTGGATCTGAGACCTGAGCCAGTGAAAGAAACACTTTATTCCTGAACCCAGAACCAAAGAAACATGCCCTGACTCTGAAACCAGTGCCAAAGAAACACATTTTGTCCCGAGAATCAGAGCCAGTGAAAGAAATATGCCCTGGTCTTAGAATTAGAGCCAAAAAGCTAAAAAAAAAAAAAAAAAAAAAAGGCCAGTGAAAGAAACAGTTAGGCTCTAAGATCAGTGCCGTCTCTGCCCCTGACACCAACGAAACTAACCAGTCCCTGAGCAGGAAAAACTAACCAATCCCTGAACAGAAAATCTCCCTGGAGAAGCTCTGCCCCTAAGAAACCCTATATAAACCACCCTGCCTGTTCAGTTGTGAGCTGTTCTTTCCCACCTTGGCAGAGACAGTCACTCTCCTAGACTCCTCCTCCCCAAATAAATCTCTCAAGAGTGTTGGGTGAAGGTCTTCATTCACCAGCACAGAGAAGAAGAACCTTGCTGAAACGTCCCTTAGGGGACTGAGCAAGGTTGGGGCAGAAAAAGTAACAACTTTTTGCTGGAGTGGGAGGAGATTGTTACATTTCTGCAGGGATTTCCCCTTTAGCAGAGTGAAGCAAAAGAAGCAACATCTTGGGCCAGAGAGAAAGAAGCAGAGCTCTGCTGGGAAGCCCCCTTAAGGGGCCTGAGCAAAGCTCAGCTGTAGTGGCTCTTCAGGAGATGAGCCGGATTGCTATATCCTGCCGGGAGACTATCCCCCACCATACCACAGCTCCAGGTATATCCTAACTTCCCAAACAGGATATCTTTCCTTCCAGAGCTGAGCTGTCCCATTGCAGCCCCAGCCACCAGAGCTGTCTAGCAGCTCCAGGTATAACCTGACTTCCCAAGCAGTTAGGATACCTTCTCCCAGAGTTGTAACACTCGCTTACACCAAGAAAACACAAAATTCTTATGACCTCAGTTTCTTCAAAACATGAGATTGTTCTTGGAATGTGTTTTCATGCTCCTCTCGGGTATAACATATAGCAGTTAATTTACTTCAGATGACCTGTTATTGTTTGCTGATATTTCTAAATTAAATGTTTAAACTATCATTTACATGCCTCTAGAAGAAAACATGGTTTCCATGTGTGGTATATCCTTGTGATTGTATGCAGCTTGAACTCATGAAAACTTTACTCATGTGCTATTTCTTGACCCCCTGACTCCCCAGAGTATAAATTGTCTTAGGCTCTGATTACAATTGGCAATTGCACGAGACTGTGGTCCACTTTATTTGTTGGTTAATGTAAGCCACTTGAACCACACAAGTGGCCTGGCCCCTCCTCTGAGGACCTCTAACTGCTGGACCCTGCCCCCACCCTATAGAGTAAAAAACCCAATCTCTGGATGTGAAATCCCACCAATCTCCACCCTGAAAAGACCCATCCCTTCCCAAAAAAACATATAAGCCCTGTATCCTGTTTGGTTTGCTGCTGTTTTTCCCTTGAGCAGCAGCAGCAGCAGCCACCTTTCTGTTTTTTCCTTCCCATTAACTCTCTTGTGTGAGGTTTGTTGTGTGGTGTGACTTTGTGGTATTCGCTGGCTCCCGGCTGCTAGGATACCTTCCCATCCAAGTTGTAATGCTTACATTTGGTGCTGTGACTCGGATAGGCTCTCCTAGTGCCTGCATTTACCCTCATGGTCTAAGCTGTACTGGACCCTATCCTTCATCTCCACCCACAAGAGACTCACCTTCTGGCTCACCAGTCACTCAGCCTCTTACCACCAGCAGCAATTAGGTTAATTTCCCCCTTTGGTTAGTATAAGCATTTTCCTGAATCTGAGGAAGTGACCACTGAGTGTCTGGCACTGCTGTGATAATCTTAGAGGTGGAGATATCCCCAGCCACTGTCTTTAAGGCTATGACTCATCCTCTTCATCTGACACCATAGCCCCACCCTTGTAGCTGCACTTAGAAAACTTCCATCCTTTCCACCTGACACCCGACCTGAAGAGCACCAAATTTATTCACTTTTGCAATCAAATTTGGCTTTAATACCCCTTAGATAATCAAGCCAAAGGGCAACCTTAGATCATAATATTATTTGGGACCTTTACAAATACTGTGAGCAATCGGGGAAACGGAAAGTGATTCCCCAGTCCCTATTTTTCTGCCCCAAGCCCTGTTTGTTTTTGTCTAGTCTCCCCTGCCACACACACCCTGTGTAAATGTCCTGTCTTCTAAGTTACCATAGATGGATCTGTAAGTTTGCTGCAAAGTGGGAGCTAGAAGCAAGACTTAGCGGGAGGGGGAGGAAGCAAAGGAGTAGGCCAGCTGTGCATGCACACACCACACACACTCTCTTCACTGACCAGTGCTTTTCTCAGCTCCCTCCTGTAGCATCCTTTTCTATAGCCAGGGCTCAAAAACTTCCTATAGCCAAGCCTTCTTTGTTCTCAGCTTACTGGATTTAGTTTTACAGGGATTCAGGTGTCTTAGGTTTGAGTGGTACTAGACTGTTGCTCTGTGCTGTCCCACTTGAATTAAAACCTGGCTCTGGAGTTAGGATATGACTTTTTTAAAGGTTCCTTCCAAAATCTCTGTCCCATATCAGGTGAGCCATCTGCTGTGTGATGGAAAAAGGAGAGCAAAACAAAATAAAGGGACAGACTATTTCCAGTAGGGACCATTGCTGCTCATCTCATACTCTTGGTTTTAGATTAACTCTCTAAAACTTTTGCTGAGGTATAAGTCTTCTCTCAATATTTGTAAGGCTCTTGTGCAAACTTCCTGTACCTGAGGATTTGTAAGCATATTGGGTCTCATTAAAACTGTGTGAAAATCTGTAACGAAAGTGTTATTTAAAACTCATAACACCAGGGTGGATAGTTGAAAATTTATACACAGGTAGCCTTAAAGGAAACATGTGGCTTGCTGCCACCTTAGCTGCTGCCCCCCACCCCCCACTGAAATGGAGGTAACCACGTGGCTGACAGCTGTCTTTTGCTAGTGTTGGAAATGATGGACTTTGCCACGTGACCTCATTCCCGTCTTGATAAAAGTGATTACATGACAGAAGCCATCCAAGGACAAATAACTCCTCCTAGCTGTGAGGCCCAAACCTCTATTTTCCACTATTTTCAATCACAGTAACAAGCCTCCACCCACAGTCCCTTCTCTTGCTCTCCAGCCTCTCTGGTTTCCCTTTCTTCCTTTTCAGGGACAGATTCTCTTCACTGTGAATGTTTTTATGACTCTTGTGGCAAGTGGGACTTGTGAAGGCCTTCCCACAATACTTACATGCTTCCCCTACTTTCTATTGTTACAAGAACTCCAAACAGCCAAGGTTTTGCCACAGTGTTTACATGTGTGAGATTTCTCTCCTAAGTGAGTTCTTTCATGACTGTTACAATGGGTAAAACTGGTAAAGTTTTTTCCAGAATGCTTTTGATGCATAAAGCTTTCCTCCACTGTGAGTTTTTTCACTAATGTATCAAGAAGTGTCACAGATGAAGGTTTTCCCACGATGCTTGCATGCATAAGGCTTCTCTCCAGTGTGAATTCTTTCAGGAGGGCTATATAACGTCAAAACGGCAGAGCTTTGGCCACACTGCTTACATGTATAGGTTTCTTTCCTCTCTGAGTTACTTTATGTTTCTCAAAATATTTCAAATATTTAAATGTTTCCCACATTGCTTGCTTACAAATGTAGCTTTTCTCTCCCATATGACTTGTTTTCATGGTTGCTAAGGTAACTGGAATCAATGAAGGATTTTTCACGGTGCTTACACATAAGTGGATTCACTTCTGTATGGATTCCTTCATCATTCTGGCCATAAGTGTGTCTCCTTAATATAGTCTCATTGAGTTTATCTCCAATATAAGTTCTTTCCCAAGGATAAACAATTGGGAGACTCCTACAGCCTTGATTATATTTTTAGTTTTTACAGGGTTTCTCTTTAGGAGAAATTTCAAGTACCTGAAGTGATTCAAAATGACTGATATCTTTCTAATGTTTCTGATGTGTAAAAGCCTTTGTCATAGCTCCTATATATTCAGATAGTTTCCCTCTAGTTTATCTCTGAGATACACACGTAAGGATGAATGAACAATGTATCTTACATGCAATCAGCTTTCACACACTCTTATTGTGGGAGGCATGGCTTCATTAACCATATTCTCTGGAATTGTTTCCTCATTTTCATCACACTGACTATCACATTAATATGCATAAACTTTCTCAACTACCTGAGTTCTGCATAAAATGAGAAGAGCATTGCTGTAGCCAAGGGAAATGGTGGAAGCTGGCTTGTGCAGACCAGGACAACTATACTATTGCAGAGGCAACAGCAGAATGCCACCAATGTTAAGGACAATATGGAGCACATGAAAAGCCCTTGGCAAGTATAAAGAGTGTTGACTTTACATCTTTAAGAATTATGAAGGGGCTGTATCATTGGCTAAGGGGTTAAGAACAATTCTTGCTCTCCCAAGAGGCCAGAGTTTGATGATCAGTATTATATGGAATGCTTCCTGTTACTCTTGATCTGAATGATCTGTTGTCCTCTCTGGCCTACACAGATGGTTTTTGCAAAGGTGATGTATATAAGCACACATACAACACACATAAAGTAATTAAGGGAAATAAAAGGAGTGAACCTTCAAGCCAAGCACCGGTCTTAGCAGAGAATCACAACAACCACAGAAAGTAGTCAAACACTGGCATTTTTGCATTATAAATACTGAGCCTGTGTTGACTAGTTAGTTATCAACTCAACCAGAGCTAGGGTCATCTGAGAGTAGGGACACTCAATTGGGAAAATGGCTCCAAGGGATTGACCTGTATTCAAGATTGTGGGGGCATATTCTCATTCTTATTGATGAGGCAGGACAGATCATAGTGAGTGATGTGCTCCTAGGTAGGTGGGTGTGAGTTTATAAGAAAGGTACTTTAGTAATCCATGAGGAGCAAGCTAGTAAGCAGCATTCCTCCATAGTCTCCAGTTCAGTTCTGGCCTCCAGCTTCCTGTCTTTTTAGCTCCTACCCTGCTTTCCATTGATGGACTATATGTAACATTGCAGTGTAAGCCAAAATAAGCTGCACTGTCCCAAAAGATAACTTTGGTCATGGTGTTTATCACAGGAGCAGGGAAGACTCTACAGTAGAATTTGGCTACCAGGTTCATGAGGTAATGCTGACAGAGATGACTGTAGTTTTAATGAGGACTGGGAGAATGCCTGGAACATTGATCTGGAAAAGGCATTGAGTGCTCATAGGTCAATGAGCTGTTACTGGAGATCTGAGGATAGGAATGTAGAGAACAAAGAAAAGATGGAAGTCTGGCTTATAGAGTTTCAAGGATGATGATTGTTACATCAAAGACTCTACTGAGGCAGTTTCTGTGATATTTTATATTATGACTCTGCTTTCTTGTCAGCTTGGCTTTAAGAATGATTTGGGATTAACAAGAAAACAGCATCAGTTAATATAAATATCAAGGGATTTCAGTCAGCACAGGTGGCCTAGAGGGTGCCAAGGCTGCATCTCAAGTTGGCTGCAGAGTATGATGGTTTATGGGCTTTTTTCCAGGCAGTATTGGTCTTGGCATCATGAGAGCTGCTGGATTGCAGGGGTCTTGGAAAGAAACTGAGCACAACATCTCAAAAGGCCAGGGGAGACCATTACTGAAGGTGCAGGTTTAGTTGAATTGGAAACATCAAGATAGAGGAGGTTTTGGAGAAGCTGAGACTTGACTCAATATGGTAGTTTGAGAGTCCCTGACAATATCCCAAGGAGCATATGTGGAGCCTCTAGCATATTAGAGAGACCAGTACCATGGAAAGATTTCCAAGGACTGAAGCAACTGTGAAGTGCAGTGAGTCTGAGACTATCAGACAAGTTATGTGTTCTGTGCATGGCAGGGCCAAAAGGGTGGGTCATGCAAGAGATGTAGGAAACTGAAACATTGTGAGTGAATTCCAAATATGGGATATGGGGCTAGAGGTCATGATTTTCTCTGCAGAGTTTTAGTTTTGCTTTGATTTGAGTGAGTCTATTGTGGAATATTTAACTATGTAAAGATATGTTGTTACATTTGTTTATCCTGCAGAATATTACTTTAACTGTTGTTTCTGCTGCCTTTGGTAATGATGTGAGAATGTGTTACATTTGTTTATGCTGCCTTTGCTTAATTATGAAAAGATGTGCTGTTGTTTCACCTTGCCTGCCTAAGGCATCTGATTGGTCCAATAAAGAGCTGAATGGCCAATAGCTAGGCAGAAGAGGGATAGGTGGGGCTGGTGGGCAGAGAGAATAAGTAGAAGGAGAAATCTAGGTGGAAGTAGAGAAGAAGAAAGAAGAGATAGAGGGAGAAAGAAACAGAGATGCCTAGGACCAGCCTGCCATGTAGCCACCAGTCAGCTTGATGGGTGGGACATACAGAAATGGTAGAAATCCCCAAGGCAAAATGTAGATGAAGAGAAACTGGTAGAGGGAAGTTGTCACTAAATTGCACGTTTTGCAACTCTGTGGGTTTGGTGTCCCCGGTTTCGGCACCAAAATGTTAGTAAATTGATGGCTGAAACTGCAAGAAGACACTTCAGCCCTGGAGGGCGATTTTTCTGACTTCTCGGGAGAGTCAAGCCTGGAACTGTTTCAGCAGGGAAGGGTATCCTGACTCTTTGGGAAAGTCAAAGTATACCTGATGGGGGATGGTCTCCCTGTAGGATGCAGCAATCC
This sequence comes from Peromyscus melanophrys, assembly GCA_902168415.1. Taxonomy (NCBI): domain Eukaryota; kingdom Metazoa; phylum Chordata; class Mammalia; order Rodentia; family Cricetidae; genus Peromyscus; species Peromyscus melanophrys. Next base: position 26,029 of record CABHPR010120777.1, on the reverse strand, counting down.
TGCTCCTCTCCTGGAGAGTCTCTACAGCTGAGCTTTGCTCAGCCCCCACTTAAGAGGGCTTCCTAGCAGAGCTCTGCTTCTCCAGCCTAAGATGTTGCTTCTTTTGCTTCACTCTGCAAAAGGGGAAACCCCTGCAGAAATGTAGCAATCTCTGGCTCATGAGAAAAGTGTTACTTACAGTTCTCTCTGTCCACTGAGGGATGTCTCAGCAAAGATCTTCTATTCAGCTGCTCCTTGCCCTGCTCTTTCAACTCGCTCTCTCTCTCTCTTGTTTTGTCCACTGGGGATGTCTCAGCAAGGATCTTCTCTACGCCAGTGAATGAAGATCTTCACACCCAAAAAACTCTTTTGAGGAAGAGGTTTATTTGGGAAGGGGGAGTCCAGGAGAGTAGCTACCTCTACCAGGGTAGAGAGAACAGCCTTTTTTCAAACTGACAGGGTGGTTTTCACAGGAAGTCTAGGGGGTGGAGTCAACCCTGGGCCCAGGGTTCTACTATCCTGCTCTGTGATTGGTTGGTTTCACAAGTCAGTTGGCCAGGGGCAGAGATGGCTCTGATCTGACTGAGCCAAACTGTGTTTCTTTCTGTCCTGATCTGAGCCATCTTTCCCTAGTTTTGGGCTCCAGGGTCAGGGTGGGTTTCTTCAGCCAGCCCCTTTTCCCTACAGAAGTAAAAAAAAAAATTCCTCTATTGTTACTGAAAATTTTCCTCACTACTTTCTACCCCCTTTGTGATATTTATGTCCTCAAGGCTCAGCAAACTAACCAGTTTTGTCAAAAACAATCATCAACCTGAGGCCTCTATGCCCTACAACACAGGTTGGCTGATAATGATTGTTCACCAGGTTGGATACATCATTAGAAATACAAGAAAAGTGGGTTAATAGGTGACTCTGCCAAACCACAAACAATACAGGACTCCTCAGTGTCAATTTAGGACAGTTCCTCGGCCCAAGTCTCCAGCCTCTTGGAATTTATGGAAAGCATTTTGTTTTTGTCTCCTTTGCTTTCTTTTTCTTCCTGTGTCACTCGGAACACCAGCTGGAAATGGACTGAAATCTTCCTGACTTAACACTACATCTGTTACACAGTAACAGTTGTCCATGATGAATATGAATGCTGCATTTTTGTAGAAATTCAATGGACAAAGACACAAGGAAAGAAGAGGACCCTCATTGAGATGAACTCAATTTCACAAAAAAGTATTCTATAGTGCACATACCAAATCCTGAAATTCCCAAAACACTTGAGATTGTGTCAGTCAACAATTTGCGAAGAATGGGATTGGCCCTCAAGAAGGCAGCTCCTAGGTAAGAAGGTATTGGCAACTGACGGCTTTGAAGGGAAAGCGAGTCATTTTTCTTCAGTAATATGGCCAACAGTAGGTTTCTCATGCCCTGTGGATGGCCACACACATTTGGACAGCGGTAACTGAACTCAGTGTGCAATTAAAAACAAAAACAAAAACAAAACACACACAAAAGTAAGAGACCAGATGGCTGTGCTGGGTGTGTAAGGGCTAGAAACAATAAAAATACACCATTCGTATGTAGAAAATTCCCCAAAACAAACATATTTAAAAGGTTTTGTTCGGATTTTTATTAAAAAAATGTTAAAACAGATGTCTATAGGGCTAGGATATGGGTAAGAATGTGAAAACCTTGCCGCACAAGGCTGCAGACCTCAAACCTGCTCAAGGATGAGGGAAGAGTGAATACTTTCTCACTGTTGGTAGAAGTTTAAACTGCTGCAATTATCAAGCAAATCAGTGTGAGCTTGCCTCAAAAGCAAAATACAGAATTACTCTTTTACCAAACTATACATCTCTCCACATATGATGTAAAGAGTCCAAACATCTACCACAGATACATGCACACACATGATCAACGTTGCTTCAGTTCCAATAACTAAAAAAGAATCAGCCTAAAAGGATAACCAGACTACAACCCACAGCTCCAGAGAAGCTAACTAACAAGGAGAACCCCAAGAGGGACACATGAATTGGCCTGGGAAGGGGAAATGGATGAGATCTCCATGAGTAAACTGGGAGTGAATGGGGCAATAGAAGTTAGGGGATGGGGGATGAGAACATAAGGGAATGGGATGATTGAGCTGGAACAGGGATGGAATGAAAGAGCAATGAAAGAGATACCGTGATAGAGGAAGACACCATGGGGATAGGGAGAAACTGGGTGCTAGGGAAGTTCCCAGAAATCCACAAAGATGGCCCCACCTTAGACTACTAGCTATAGCGGAGAGGGTGCCTGAACTAGCCTACCCCGGCAATCAGATTAGTGAATACTCTGTCATCATAGAGCCTTTCTCCAGTAACTGATGGAAGCAGATGCAGAGAACCACAGCCGAGCATCTGGCTGAGCTCCAGGAGTCCAGTCGAAGAGAGGGAAGAGGTATTCTATGAGCAAGGGGCATCAAGATCATGATGGGGAAACCTACAGAAACAACCAAATCAAACTAGTGGGAACTCATGAACTTTGGACTAATAGCTGTGGAGCCTCCATGGGACTGGATTAGGCCCTCTGCACAGGTGAGGCAGTTATGTAACTTGATGTGCTTAAAGGGCCCCTTGGCAGTGGGATCAGGATCCATCCCTAGGGCATGAGCGGGCTTTTTGGAGCCCACTACCTATGGTGAGACACCTTACACAGCCTTGGTCCAGGGGGAAGGGCTTGGACCTGCCTCAACTGAGTGTATCAGGCTCTGCTGACTCCCCACTGGAGGCCTTGCCTTGGAGGAGGTGGGAATGGGGGGGGGGAAAGGCTGGGGATGGAAAGAGGAAGGGGAGGGGATCTGTGGTTCAGATTTAAAATGAATAGAACATTTCTTAATAAAAAAGAAAAAATATTTTCATTGGCAAAAAAAATCAGCCTAGATGTGCATCAACTGATGTTCATTTAATGAAATGTGGCACATAAACACATTGGAATTCAATTCTGCAATGAAGAAATCTGAAATGAAATTTGGAAGTATATTAACTGGAAATATAATTATAGTGAGTGAGCTAACCAAAGTGCTCAAAGTCCAAGGCTGTCTGTTCTCTCTTCTATATGAATTCTATCTTTAACCTCTTACCCATCTGTTTCAAAACTGGACTGAGTGTCCATAGAGAGCATGGAGAAGAAAGGTTCCACGATCTGTGTGTAGGTGGGGGTGATACAGGTACAGTAATAGGCATGTGATATGCAAATAGAGTGGGGGATATAGGAGGATCAAAAGGGGGAAAGGGAAGAGAAGAGTTTTGAGTATCAAGGTTCGGGATCATCCTCAGCTACGAAATGATTTTTGGGTCACACTGTTGGTACACAAGTGTCTCTGTCTAAAAAAAAATCAGACATAGAGGTGCAAGCCATTACTCAGAATGAGTGATGCAGAGGAGGGTGATCTAAGAGTCCAAGGCTAGCCTGGTCAACACAGAAATTTCCAGAGCGATACAGAGAACCCAAAACAAAACAAACAAATAATAATAAATTATGTTTTAAATATGAATTAAAAGTAAATAAACATCAATGTAACTACAAACACAAGAGTAATAAATGTGTCTTGAATCTACTGCACACTCACGTCAACTTTCAGTTAAAAAGCATTATCTCCAGCAGGTAAGAAGCACATTTGTCTTTCTCCCATATGAAATTTCTGCAGCTTTCCCAACAGTTAGAAATTACACTACCTGCAAAACCAACTATCTGAAGGCAACAGGAAAGACATCAAGGACTGCAATCCCGGAAACTACGTTACAGAAATTCCCACTCCCAATTCCTCCTGTTTCAAGCAGCCTACAGCAAAACAAGGAGCAGCAACAAACACAATTCCAGTTCCATGAAGCTCTGCACATGACTGCCTAGCCCTTTTCATAGTTAGCAATGTTGGGAATACTTTCTAAAATTCCAATTTTAACCTTAAAAATGATCACTGTAAACAAACAAAATGTGAAGCAAAATGAAATTTCTCTTTCTTCAGATCAGTAATTTTGACCACTGTAGAAGGAAGAACAAGAAAAAAGTGTTGCACATCATCATTTTTTTAAAAAAGGAAGGCCAGGTGGTGGTGGTGCACACCTTTAATCCCAGCACTCAGGACGGAGAGGCAGGCGGATCTCTGTGAGTTTGAGGCCAGCCTGGTCTACAGAGTGAGTTCCAGGACAGGCTCCAAAACTACACAGAGAAACCCTGTCTCGAAAAAAAACCAAAAAAAAAAAGGAAAAATGCAAAAATCATACTAGACGAGGTGTTAGAGTTCAGGACACAGTCTGGACTCAGCATCACCAACCTGCCATCTCTTTAATGTCTATGTAGGCATGTGTTCATGGAAAGGACTCACACCCAAGAGTGCTGGGGATTTCGAGGAAGCAGCTTCATCAGCACAGAACAAGATGCGACTCTGGGCTGGAGGCTGCCTGTGGGTTGCACACTTCAAGTGCACATGCACACAGGAATGCCTGTCAGACTCCATACTCCAACACCAGGGGAAACTCCAAGTGCTGGCGCCACATAGCTCCAAAGTTGCTAGTGTCCCAAACTGCCAACCAAGATTCCAGGAGCACAAGACTCACTCACCATTTCATACTTCTGAAGTGTCTACACTTTCATATACTAGTGTACTCTTTCATACACAGTGTATTTAACACTTCAAGTTGTTCTTCCTATCTCATATACAATTATTTTGCCTATCATTAGAATTATCTAGTATACCGCTAATATTTGCTACAATTTGAGCAATAATTTACACTAAAATGCAGAGGAAATTGTAAAATGTATCCACTTTTTTTTAACCATTTGATACTTTCAGTAAATAACATGATGTAATATCAACATCCAATAAACAATAACATTTCTCTAATCAACACCAGGGTCAAATAGAAAATCACTGACAAAGATCCCATTCAGAGTAACATGAAAAGAATTACTTAGAAATGAGCCCAAGCAAGAGGGTAAAAATGGTGATAATGACAACCTCCAATGGTAAAGAAGTTAAAAATTCATGTCCATGAGTTGCTAGTAATAATACTGTACAAATGAGCATTGGACTTGATAGAGCGCCTGGGTTGCAACACAGCATTCTGAGAATATGGTCATCCCTGCTCAACCATTATGGGTCATCCCTGAGAGGAATGTCTGCCGAAACAGCCCGTCTATCTTGGGCAATAATTTCAAGGAGAGATTGCATAAAAACCAAGTGGCCTATGAAGCTGCATCAAGTTCGTCATTCTGAAGCCCCTTCCAGGTCACCCAGAGAGTGATGGATGTTCACTGGCAGGTGGCAAACCACTGGCACGGTCTCCTGTCAAGCAGGGGGCCTCTGTCTTTATTCAGGCCGGGACAACGCTACTAGGAGTAGAGAGTGGATTGGAGGTAGGGTGTGCAGGCACTGAGAAAGTAGGGGAGTTCTGTGGGTGGATGGCTTCCCTGGAGTTCTGGCAGCAAGCGTGGCCCCTGGTTGAGCAGAGATCCTCACCTGAGTTTAGGGTTGGGACATGCTGATGAGGAGGGGAGCAAGGATTGGGGGTAGTGTGACTAGGCACATGGAGAGGTTCAGTGGATTGACAGCCTACTCATAGTTCTGGTGGCTGGCACAGCCTCAGGTCAAGCAGGGTGCCTTCACAGGAGTTGGGGGCTGGGAACAATAAATTTAGTTTTAAGTTTATTAAAAAATCTTTCACTGTCAAGCTTTTGCCAAGTGTTATACAACAGCCAAATTATATTTCAATTAAAAAATTTAGATAATGGATAGGTTGAAGCATAAGGTGAGAAAAAGCCTCAAATGTGCTTACCTCTCTCCAAACTCTTGTGTTTGCATAGCATGCCCTTCTTCCTGTTCCTCTGTCTAGACAGACCTGGGGACTCTTTCTACCCCAGCTGTCTTAGGATTTCTACTGCTCTGAAGAGACACCATCAGGAAGCAAAGATCAAGATGGAATATGGTTGCTGGTCTGCAGTCACATTAGCTACTTCCTTTTCTGTATCTTTCTTCCTTACATTCCAGTCCAGGCCTGAGGGCGGTGGGGGTTGGGCCATGCCCCTATACTCACACCCATAGGACAAAACACAAGACTCAGGAGGAGATAGAGGGGCAGAGAGTGGAAGGGCTGGTGCCCAATCAAATCTTAATTTCAATGCACTCATAAGTCAGAGACAGTCTTTGGGCAGCAGTGTCTGTGGCTATTGCTTTCTTGACCTGGATGTGGTGGATCCATGCGGTGATGACAGCTACATTCACATCCACAGGAGTGGAGCAAATGTCCATGCAGTGTCCTTACCATGTTGGTTCCAGCACCCATTTGACTACCCAGCTGACCTAGATGGTATCATTGGACTGAAGCAAGGGGAAACATGTGCTGGACACAGAGATTGGCTAAGTTTCTTGTGTGGTCCAATGAATACCCATGATGGAGAACTGGAAGGCCTGTAGTGACTTGAGAAAGGAAGGGTGACACAGATTTGCTCACTGCTGGTCTCTGAGCCTGGGAAGCATGGAAGAGGTCTTACAAACATACTTTCATAGGTAGTGAATCCTTTCCTATATGGAGGCCAGGATGCCAAGCGTAGCAAGGGAAGTAGTCCTATCTACACTTTGCTGGACTCTAATGGGAGTTTTGTTAGAGTCTTTGTAACAACCTGTTTATTTTTCTACATGCCCAGAACTCTGAAGTCTGTATGCATAAGGAAGTTTTCAATCTATATCTTAAACCTTAGCTATTAATTGAGAAATTTTGGCTATGAAAGCCAGGTCATTATCAGATCCCATTGCTAGGGGAGGCCGAATCAAAGGATCAGTTCCTGGAGGAGCTTTTTAAGCTACTATTTGAGCAGTTTCATCCTGGTGTGGAGTGTTTCTACTCGCCTAGAACAGGTATCTGTAAAAACTAGCAATTATTGTATCCTGCCCTGGCAGGCTGAATCTTGGTGGAGTAAGTTTCTCAGAGTTCACCAGCATGTTGTCCTCACATTTGGACCTCTTTCTTTAGATTCTAAGGGATCTTCTTTAGGATTTACTTGAGCACACACCTTGCATCTGGGTGAAACTGCCCTGTAGATGAATTTCCAGTCTTAAATAAGAAACACAGAGCCAAATACAGAGGTGCAAGCCATATAGATCAGAGCAATAGCCGCCAACTAAACTTAGCTTACCACCTCGCCGTAGCTTCCCAAGAGAGCCTCTTCCTGTCTCACTTGTACCTTTATTGCCTTCCTGTTCTGCCTTCTCATTGGCTCTAAGTCCAGCCATATGACTGCCTCATCACTGCCTGTCTATACGGACCTCCAGGTCTCTATGGTTGGTACTAGGATTAAAGGTGTGTGTCACCATGCTTGGCTGTGTTCTTGAACATACAGAGACTCTGCCTGCCATGTGATCAGATTAAGGGCATGTGCTACCACTGCCTGACTTCTATTTATGGCTGACTATGACCTCTGATCTCTAGGCAAACTTTATTTATTAACATACAAATAAAATATCACATTTCAGCACAAATAAAATATCACCACACTGCCCCTGCTAGATTCTACAGTCTAGTTATAACAAACCTTGGTTTGAGCAACTCAGAATGTTTTCTGACCACATATGGGTAGCCTGGTAAAGGTCAGTTACCAGAGTCCTGCCAGCTGTTTCTGGGAGAATGATCTTTCCCTCTGTGTCCTCCATCAACATGTGACTTTGAGCTGTGCCTTTCCTCTTTACCATGGAGTCTCAGGCAGTATCCAGTCTGGATACATTATCAGAATATCAATAGGCCCCACTGGCCTTAGAGCCATTTGTTGGGCAGCCAGGTCAGTGGCCCACAGTAGAGGACAGCAATTCATAGGGGAAGCCAAATAGCCTCTAGGAGGACCGAGATTTTTAATGCCCCCTTTCCCAGCTGTAGGAAGCCATTTTTCTCTACACATCATACTGGGGACACGCCTGGTAGTAAAAGCATAGGTGCTGTCCATGTGTGTGGGAAGCTCCTTTTTCCCCCATATGAGAACCTGGGTGAAATCGATCAGTTCTGCTTTCTAGGCTGAGGTACCTGGCTTAGGCCCAAAGAGTTTCAGTTAAAGTAACTATTGCAGGTCCCATGTACCTGGTTCCATCTTTCACCTCATGACAGTCATGGAGGAGAACCTGTGGGTAGTCAACAGGGAAGAGCAGGATTGATGATGATGGGTTTCTCAAACTAAACTCATGGCATAGTGCCTGGTACTACATCACACAGGCATTAGAGAGCCAGAGTTCTGATGTTCCTTGTAGGAGGCCTGAACTGTGTTGTACAGTTTTGTGAGTATAAGATCTTCACCCACACTTAACTTTTAAAAAAATTTTCACTAGACCAGCAGTAGCTGCCACAGCTCTTAGACAGGTAGGCCATCCTGTAGCTCCTGGGTCCAGTCCTTTGGACAGATACGTCATCAGGCATTTCCATGGACAGAAAGTTTGAGTTAAACCCCCTTTTGTTTTTTTGTTTCAAGTGAGACAAACAGATTAAAAATGATTTGAAACATCTAGAAAGCCTTAAAGGTTTTTTTCCATCTCAGTCTAAATTAGGGGCTCAGTGATTGGAGGCCTTGCTGGTTCCACAAACTCTGGTATCCAGAGGCAAAAATGCCTAGCTATACCGAGGAACTTCCCAACCTGTCTCTTAGTCTTTGAAGCTGGGATCTGAAGGATGGGAACAAGCCCACAATGAGACTTGCTCCATTGTCTGGCACCAACTGGTACCCAGCCTCTAATGTACAAAGTTGGGTTTTCTTGGCCGACATTCTGTAGCTCAAGTTCTATACCACCTGCAGCAGGTCCTCAGTGGCCCTTTTATAATCTCTTTTCCTGGGAAACCTCTGACAGAAGGGCAGGATATCAGCATTTAGTGTCTTTAAGTCCATGGGGTCAATCTGATTCAGGTGTGTTGCCTTGTGGAACTTCCCTCTGCATCTGCCCATTTAAAAGCAAAGATGCATTGACATTCCTCTGCCAAGGTGAGGCCGAAGAATGCATCTTTTTTGGTCCAAGACAGTGTACACCTATTTCTCTGGAAGAATCAGACTCATGAGATTCAGAGGTCTCAGGATTCTTCACAGGGAGGAGAGCAGTGTGGTGTTTTGAATAGGAATGGCCTCCATAGACTTGTGTTTGAGTGCTTGGCCCATAGGGAGTGGCACTATCAGGAAGTGAGACCTTCTTGGAGTAGGTGTGGCCTTACTGAAGGGGTATCACTGTAGGGGTGTGTTTTGAGGTCTCAGAGACTCAAGTCAGTCTCCTTCTGCTGCCAAAACATCAAGATATAGAATTTCCAGTTCCTTCTCCAGTACCATGTCTGCCTACATGCTGCCATGTTTCCTGTCATGATAATAATAGACTAAACCTATGAAACTGTAAATCAGTGACAATGAAATGTTTTCCTTTATAAGAGTTGTCAGGATTGTGGTATCTCTTCACAGCAATAAAACCCTAGCTAAGACAGAAGTTGGTATCAGGGACTGGGTATTGCTGTGAAAGCTCTGACCAGGCTCTTGTTTGGAGGAATGTGGATGTTGGGACGTTGGATTAGAAAAGCAGTTGAACATTTTAAGTGGGGATTAATGGGCCATCCTAGTAGGGACGTGGAAGACAGCGGTGTCCCTGCAAGGAAGTCCAGAGAGACCATTGCATGAAGATGTGAAACAAGCCTGGACTGTGTTAGAGACCCCAAGATGTTGGAGATGCCAGAGTCATGGTACCTGCCAAGGAAACTGTGAACAATGTGTGGAATCAGCCCAAGAGAGAGAAGTGTTTTGTAGTCAACAAGACCGAATTGAGTTGGAGATCTGAAGAGCTCTTTGACTTTAGACATTGTGCTGCAGAATTTGTAGTTTGCCCAGCAGCTCACAGTCTTGTTTTGATCTAGTAGTTACTCACTGTGCTTCCTCCCCTCTCTTTGGCAATGGTGATGTATATCCTGTGCCAGTGTACGCTGGTAGTATGTAATCTGTTCTTTTGATTTTAATTCACAGGGGTTACAGTTAAGAGTTTGTCATGCATCAGAAGAAACTTTGAACCTTGGACTTTTAAACAGTGTTGAGATTGTGATAGACTATGGATACATTTCAAGTTGAATTTAGGCATTTTTTTCATTTTGGTATGACTACAATCTAGGGAAGCCAGGGACTAGAATATGGTCATTTGAGTAAGAGTGGCCCACATAGACCAATCAATTTGAATGCTTAGTCATAAGGGAGGGTTATTGTTTTGGATGGTTTAGAAGCCTTGGTGGTGAAGGTATGGTCTTGTTGGAAAGCCTGTACCACTGGGAGTAGGCTTTAAGGTTTCAAAGGGGCAAGCCAGGCCCAGAGACTTCCTCTTTTCCTGCTGCCTATAGATCCAGATGAAGAACTCTCAGCTAGCATGTCTGCCAACATGACACACCCTCCTCACCATAATGACAGTGGACTAAACCTCTGAAATTGTAAACAAGACCAATTAAATGCTTTCCTTTATAAAAGTTGCCATGGACATGGTGTCTTTTATCACTAATAGAGTATCGACTAAGACAGATACCAATACTCAGTTTTTCAAACAGATAAAATAATAGAACACTTAGCTGTATTGACTTTGAGGTAGACAAGGACATTCCCTGGAAGAAGGAATGCCATTAACAAGAGACTGTATGAGCTTGCCTCCTGTAAAATGTTAGCTTCTGAGTGCTTTATGAGACACACAGGTTACATCCAAATGCCCTGTGTTTCAATCCTGCCACCAGACTGAAGGGAGTCCACCAGGTTTATACTTAACAGTATAAAAGCGTTTCCCAATTGTTACTTTCATTGGTTCAATGTAATTTCCCCAAATTGTACATCCACCAATTTGCTTTGCTGTCATTTGTATGGTATGAATTAGTGCATGCTGGGAAAGTACACCAAACGGCACTTACCCTGCCACATTAGAACCTTATTTGTAACAGAGATTCCTACAGCTCACTGACTTAAACAGCCTGTTGTTATTCAAATAAATGTTTATGCCGGGGGAGGGGGGGGAATGTTTATGCTGCTATTGAAAAATATATTTTTGCCACGTGTGGCTTGTCCTTGTGACTGTATACAGACTGGACTCGTGAGAACTTTCCTCTTGTGACGTTCCTTGAACCTCAGAGTATACATTGTCTGGTGCTCTGAACGAAGTTTACTATCAACTAAACTTTAGTCACTTCAAATATCAGCTCCACTTTCCCAGATCCCATTGTCTGTAGAGAGGTGATAGGGCTCCACCCCTGACCACATCCCCAGCCTCTCACTGGAAGATTCTAGACAGAGGCTCTATACTGAAAGCATGCCCCAAGCCCCTCCCTCATTGGGGTTTATTAGGCAGAGCCTTCACCACTGAGCCAAGCTCCATTCCTTGGTTTCTTTAAATGTTGCATTGAACTCTTATTTGTTGCTATAACTGAGATTTGGGTCCAGAATATGAGATTACCTTCTGAGTCCCTCTGCCCCATTCCTGCCCTTATCCAGTGTTCCACACTGTGAAGTTTCCCCCTCACAGTAAGCTCTGGGTGGATGGTTGTGATGTGGGTGGCATAACAGAAGTTGAAACCTTTCCAGTGTTGGAGAGTTATGGGAATCAGAGGGCCACAGTGTAAGGAGTGGTGGAGCGGTCGGCTGGGCACCATTGCTAAGGTCCCAGGCTGGCCTCCTAGTGTATGATGAGCTCCATTCATCACCCTGCAAACTGGAGAAGGTAGTCTGGGGCTTCAGCTTGTAGAGGTGATGAATGGAAAATGAACAGCGGAGGGAGTGTGTCCTCCATCGCCCCGTGCCTGCAGCAGGCGCATCTGCACAATCTGGCTGAGAATGCACTGCATGTCCTCATCCGTCTTTCCCTGTCATGAGGTGGAAGTGGACATATACACAGACACTCCTTCATGCAACTGTTGGGTGATCCCCTGTCTCCAAGTCCACCCAAGAGCCAGTGCTCCATCAGTTAGGTCTGTGCACAGAGATGGCCCAGAAACCGCATGCCTGGCCTTCGATGGAAGGGGACTCTGAGGCCTAGGTAGTGGCAGAGGAATACTCAATGAGAATGGGCACCACAAGATGGAACCAGGAGGCACAGGACTTAGCTGAATGGCAGACATGAGGACATGGCTGCTATATAAAGTCACTACAGTGCCATGCTCCCAGGCCTCTCCCTGTGGGTACAGGGGAGAGGGAGGCAAAGAGATCAGTGGATCAAGGTCATCCTTGGCTACACAATTAGTTTGAGGTCAGCCTGGGCCACAAAAGACTCTTCCTGAAAAAAAAAAGATGAGGAGGGGAATGGAGGAAGGGAAGGGGAGGAAAGGAGGTGAATGGAAAGGTGAGTGGATGGGCGGGGAGGAGGGAAATCTGAAGTGGAGGGGAGTTGCATCTATAGCAAGACACACCCACATATCTGTGCACCTGAGTCAAAACCCCATGATCCGTGCCCACTGATGCCTGAGTCAGGAAATTGACCATGACCCACCTCATCTAGCCTGGATCCTACCAACTCTCACTGTCTGTACCTTGTCTTCACTGTCTGTGGCTCCCATCGCCCACACTCTCATCCACAGAACCAGTGTAACCTCCATCCTTTGCAGTGACATTGTCACTTGGCCACTCAGCACATTCTTCTCCTCAGAGTGTCCAGGGCAGCCTGCTGTGCCTTCGGGGCCTCTGTCAGCATAAAGACTTCTCTGGACAGTTCTGTAATCTACGGGGGCCTGGGCTCCATGAGCAGCCACACAGAGTCAGACAGGGACAAGGGAACTCCATCTGGCAGCTTGGTAGAGGGTACAAGGTCAGGACAGGAGCTGAGCCAATTCAGAACTTGTAATTGTATACCCCAGGAGCTGAAAATGTTCCTCATGTTTTTAAATGCTTGAGAAGGAAAAAAATCCAAAGAAATATTTATTTTCTGACCCTTGAATGGATTCCAAATCACATCTGATGTTTACCCATAAAGTTAGATTGGCACACAGCCCTGTCTCCTCACAGCTAACAGAAACTAGACATTGTGTGGTCTACAGGTCAGCAAATACTTTATCTTTTTGGCTCTTCATAGAAAAGCACTCAGCCTCCCCTGCTCTTAGAGTCTCTGTTGGCCCATTTGGGGGAACACTAGAGTCTGGAACAGCCTCACCATGCCAAATAACACATAAACCCCAATTGGATTTCTGTCGCCTTTTATGGGGTGTGCAAGGTTGACCTGTGACCTCCACACATACACATGCACACAAAGACCACACAGAAAAAAGATACAATTGGGGGCCAGTGAGTTGGCTCAGGGGGTAAACTTACTTCCTGACAAGCCTGTATCTCAACTGAGTTCAATCCCTGGGACTCACATTGTTGAAGGAGAACACAGGAAATTTGGGCTGGAATCCCAGCTTATGACCCATTTAGTGGCGTGACCTTGTATGAGTGGATTTACCTCTTTATGTCTGTTACTTCAAATACGGATTAGAGAGAGCAGTAAGCACAACACACCAGTTACCATGGTTACAATGACCAGTTGGAGCATCGATTCCCAGAGTGGCTCTAGCTAAGACTCTTATCTATGTCTCACTTTCCATGTGATAAATGGGCTGGTTTCACAAGACAGTGGCGGCTAGAAGGTTCTTCCGTTCTGTGTAACCTCGGCTGAGTGGGCCCCAACAGTGAGCAGGAGGGAACCCACCTTCTTGTCCTTCTCCTTGGCCTTGTCCAGGGCCTCCTGGGCACGGCTCTGGGCCTGGCGTGCCCTCTCAGCCTCTGTACGAAGCCCCCGGAGCTGCTGCTCGGCCGTGGCCAGCTGGGCCTCGGCCGCGTGCCTCTCGCTCTTCATAAACAATGCCTCACGCTGCACCTGTAGCCCAAGCCCACAAGTGACTCTCGGGACATTTAGACCCCAAAGAGGCTTGGATCCTGGGGCTCTCCCCACCCTTCCATGCTGAGCTGATGGCTTTCCACCTCCAGGAAGGTTCTGAATTCCCACCCTACCCTAAGAACATTCTGGTCCTGCCATGCACCTCTGCTTACTGGCTGTGTGTACCCACACAGGTAGTTAAGCCTCTCTGTGTCCTAGCTTCCACACTCGGTGTTGTAAACCTGAGATCCAGGTACTCAGGGGGCTGGGGCAGGAGGATCAGGAGTTTGGGAGCTATAGTATGAGTTCAAGGCATGCCCAGACAGCTGAGAGAGATTCTGTCACAAAACACATACACAATTCCTGGTAATAAAATTTTTTGGTTTGTTTGCCCTTTGTTTATTTGCTTTGAGACAGGGTCTCAGTGTGCAGCTGTGCATCACCAACTCGGCTATACAGTGACTCAGATGAGTCTCAGTAGGCTGAGTGTTGCCCCAACACGCACTATGCATCTGCATAAACAGGATTTGGTGGTGAAACCTCTTACCCCAGTAATTGGGAGTTGGAGGCAAGAGAGTCATGAGTTCAAGGTCAGCTCATACTATATGAACCTCTGTCAGAAAAACAAAACCCAAATAAAACAATAAGGAGGAAATAAAAAAGACCAGGGCTCAAGGATGCCTCAGCAGGTAAAGGTGCTTGCAGCCAAGCCTGACAGCCTTGGTTTGGTCTTCAGGACTCACACGGTAGAAGGAGAGGACTGTGTCTCACAGGCTGCCATCTGACTTTCCCATCATACAGTGTGTGTGAATACACATAAGGAAAGAATAATAAATTAAACCAAAATAGAAATATTGAGGGCTGGAGAGGTGGCAAAGAGGTTAGAGCACCAGCTGCTCTTGAGGACCAGGGGTCCATTCCCAGCACCCATCTCTCACTGCTCTAGAGGACTATGAAACCTGGGAGGATGGAGCCAATAAATGAGGCGGACCACAGTCTCATGTAATAGCCAATGGTAATCAGAGCTTTAGACACTGTACTCTGTGGGTCACAAAACGTCACATGAGTAAAGAACTCATAAGTTCATGCAGCATACAATCCCAAGCATACACCACACGCAGAAAACACGTTTTTCCATAAAGGCATGTAAAGTACAGTTTAAACATATAATTGAATAATATCAGCAAACAATAATTGGTATTATGGAATAAATTCACTTCTGCACGCTACACCTTAGAGGAGCACAAAACCCATTCCAAGAACAATTCCATGTTTTTTGAAGAAACTGAGGTCACAAGAATCTTGTCTTGTTTTCTTGGAGTCTTTCACAAGCACCCAGAATTCTCCTCACAGGGTTCCATTATTGTACTGTGTTCCACTAGCTCCCCGCTTTTATTTTTTAAACATGGGATATCCACAGTGGCTTTGATTTGAGATGTAGATAAAGGTAATTGTCATTTGATGCATGAGTATCCTATAAGCAAATTATAAACATAATGAATAATATTAGAACAGTGAAAGGATTGTGTGTAATTCTCTGTAACCAAGAACAGGGATCCAACCTATTTTGAGTACTATTGGTTACATTATCATAATGATCAGAAAAATCTAGAGAATATCTTGAAAAGGGACCCATATGATTAGTAGTTCTGGTATCTCATAGAACATAAGCCCATATTTGCCTTTAATAGGAATTCAAATGTTATGATGTGCTATGGAAATGGGAAGTGATTCATATCCCAAGGAAAAATTCAATATGGTCCCTTTATCAGATGGATGAATGAGTATCTTATGGTCCCAAGGTCCAGTCTTCAACACAGAGTCATTAGTATTGAATACAGGGGCTGAATCCAAACAATCCTCAAGGTGAAACAAAGAAGGATGAGTAATGTTAGGTCAACACACTTACTCAGTGGCACTCACTGCAGATGCATGGGTCAAAGCAGCTAAAATTGACAGAGAAAGATTTGCAAGTGACAGAGCTCTGTGTGCATAGACTATCTTCTCCCTTGGTGTATAGGTTCTTTTTTATTTGAAATTTTTTATTCATTTTACATACCAACCACAGATCTCCCTCTCATCCCTCCTCCTGCTCCTCCCCAGCCTTCCCCTGACTCATCCCCCATCCTCCCTCCAAAAGGGTAAGACCTCCCATGGGGAGTCAGCAAAGCCTGGTACATTCAGTTAAGGCAGGACCAAGCCCCTCCCCCCTGCATCAAGGTTAAGTAAGGTGTCCCACCATAGGTAAAGGGCTCCAGAAAGCCATCTCATGCACCAGGGATAGATCCTGAGCCCACTGCCAGGGGTCTTTCAAACAGACCAAGCTACACAATTGTCTCCCGTATTCAGAGGGTCTAGTCCGGTCCCATGTAGGTTCAACAGTTGCTGGTCTAAAGTTTGTAAGTTCCTACGATGTTGCTAGAGTTTTCCTGCCTGGCCCATGGTCAGGATAAATCTCTTTCACCTGCCAGTCCCACAGCTGCTCAGACCCAACCAAGTAAACACAGAGACTTATATTGCTTACAAACTATATGGCCATGGCAGGCTTCTTGCTAACTGTCCTTATATCTTAAATTAATCCATTTCTATAAATCTATACCTTGCCACATGGCTCGTGGCTTACCGGCATCTTTACATGCTGCTTGTCCTGGCGGTGGCTGGCAGTGACTCCCTCCACCTTCCTGTTCTTTTTATTCTCTCTGTTAGTCCCGCCTATACTTCCTGCCTAGCCACTGGCCAATCAGTGTTTTATTAGCAACACATTTGCCATACAGAACATCCCACAGCACTACGAGCTTGGTTCAGTTGTCTCTGTAGATTTCCCCATCATGATCTTGACCCTTCTTGCTCATGTAATCCCTCTTCCCTCTCTTTGACTGGACTTCTAGAGCTCAGCCTGGTGCATGGTTGTGGATCTCTGCATCTGCTTCCATCAGTTACTGGATGAAGGCTCTATGATGACAGTTAGGGTATTCACCAATCTGATTACTGGGCTAGGCCAGTTCAGGCACCCTCTCCACTATTGCTAATAGTCTAAGCTGGTCTCATCCTTGTGGATTCCTGGGAATTTCCCTAGCACACCTTATCCCATAACATCTCTCTCTATCAAGATATCTCTTTCATTGCTCTCCCACTCCATCCCTCCCCCAGCTCGACTATCCTGTTCCCTCATGTTCTCATCCCCCACCCCTTCCCCTTTATTCCCCGCCCCCATACCCAATTTACTCATGGAGATCTTATTTGTTTCCCCTTCCCAAGGTGATCCACATGTCCCTCTTAGGGTCCTCCTTGTTTCCTAGCTTCTCTGAAGCTGTGGGTTGTAGTCTGATTATCCTTTGCTTTACATCACTTATGAGTGAGTACATACCATGTTTGTCTTTCTGAGTCTGTTTTACTTCATTCAGGATGATATTTTCTAGTTCCATCCATTTGCCTGCACATTTCATGATGTCATTGTTTTTTTTAACAGCTGAATAATACTCCATTGTGTATATGTACCACATTTTCTTTATCCATTCTTCAGGTGAGGGGCATCTAGGTTGTTTCCAGGTTCTGGCTATTATGAAGAATGCTGCTATGAACATAATTGAGCAAGTGTCCTTGTGGTATGATTGAGCATCCCTTGGGTATATGCCCAAGTAATATGAGAAACCCACAGGAGTCTGCTTAAGGAATATTAGAGAATTTATTTGGATATAAATTGAGGAAATATACTCACAAATACAGAACCAAGTAAACAGTTGAAGTCATCCTCTGTTCTGACCAGAAGCAAATCCACCTGGACATCTGATCACGTCAGGAAGCAGGAAGCAGGGTGAAGGGACCTCATGACTACTTTCCCTTTCCTTTTAAGAATTCACATATGATGGCAAGAAGCACTGCCTCCTTCGGGCCATATAGCCCAAGGACATGAGTGGAGCAAATACTACTAGATTTCCCCTTTTTGCCTAAATAAGAAGGTTCTAAACCTAATGCAAACTACATACAATAAGAATGAATATCAAGTATTGTCCATGAGAAACAAAGAGTAATAATATAAACAAAGTGAAACTACAACCAACAAGAACAACATCAAACAAGAAACACATGCTAAATGCCCAGAAATGTCCAGATCATAAGTAAATGGCAAATTATCAAGATTACTACAATAGCTGTCCTATCCTGAAGAAGCTAACTCTAGTACCTAATATGTTCTTAACTAAGATACAAGAGGATTGTAACTGTAACTATCTAGTCTTCAACCTCATCAAAGACTGAGAAGGAAAATAATATTACCTGAGAAAACAAGAAGTGCAAGCAAGCAACTTCCAAAAAATTGCAAGAATTGACAGAGACAGCTGGCAGCCTGGACAGTTACCTAATGTTTCTCAGCACCATTGGGGCATCCATTTTTGGCTACAGGCCTAGAATATCTGACAGACCATTTTCAGAAGCAGGAATTCTGAAAGGCCATCTTACCCTGTCTTGGCAAGGTTCAGCAGTCACTTCTCCTTGTGTCCTGTTCAACCAGAAAAGACAGTGTATGCACTGTCAGCAGTCAAGGCAAGGGCAGTTCTTTGCCCAGCAGGCCACTTTTTTGCCAAGAAGAAGACAAACTTCCATAAGGAGTGTCTTTGAAGCCCAACATTCTCTTGGGAGTAGATTGGTGCTGCCAGGAGCAATTGTTTCTCACACCAACAGAATTCTAAGTTATCAAAACATTTAAATGCCATATCCTCTAGGTCTATGAAGTTTTTGAAGATTACCTATCCATCTGATATATTTTTCTGTAAATCTGGAAAAACCTAACATAACTATAGATATGACAAAGATGTGTGACTATTTATCTGTAAGTTTTATCTACCTAAATAACCTAAGTCTAAGACTTCACATTAACAAGGTAAACAATCTGAAAACAGATGTACAGTATAAGGACAATGACCTCAAAATTGTGACAATGTACAAAATATCTTAAACAGAGGTAGAAATGTATAGTGCAATATGACAACAATATCCTTAATATATATCAGTATACAAAATATCCTAAACAGAGGTAGAACATACAGACAGTATGACAAACATTATTTTATATTTGTATCAATATATATCAATATACAAAATATTTCAAATAGGAGTAGGAATGTGTGTACAATATGACAATTATAGTTTTGAGTTTGTATCAATATACAAATTATCTTAAATGGAAATAGAAAAATAGTTTAAATTTGTATCAATATATAATAATCCATATCAGTGCAAATTATTTAAGGCTTGTAGTTTGCTAAATTAATTTTCTAGTACATACAATAATCTTTCTTAATATCCTATCCTATCTATTCCCTCTTTTTTCTTTTCTGAAAGAGAATCTTGAGTCTAAATTTTTTTTTGTTTCACTGCCAACCCTATTACAACTTACCCATAACACTAAGAAAACATAACATTTTGGGAGAGGGGGGGTAATTTTCTTAAAGTTGCTTCCTTCTGTCTAGGGGGTGATGGTATCTCTGTGGGATCCTGTAAGAAAGCTAAATGGCTAAGTCTCAAAAGGACTTGCTGAAAGTTTGTAACCAGTCTCAGAGTAATGGGTAAGGTTATCTGAAGTTCTGGCTAGCAGCATAATATGATGGACCATCTCACCTTGGAACTGTCCTGAAGAGTTTTCAGTCCAAAACTGATCATTGAGTGGTGATTTTTGCTTCAATGGCATCATTATGGACAGGTAGAGTCATCATTGTGGAGCCCCATCTTCCTTCTGAAGACTTCAAGGATTGTTATTAGAAAGATTTATTTTTCACTGTGGAAAACTTGAATGTTGTTAATATCAAAATGGAAAGTCTGAATTTTAGGATGACATGACATGTGAGGAAGGATACCAAGGAATCAAGAATAAGCTTTGAGAGAAATAGAATCTTGACAACAATGGTCCCTAGATTATTGGTTTTCTATCCACACCAGTTGGCTTTTCTGATATGAGACAGAATCTTTTAATTTTTTCTTTTAGCAACATTCTTGGGTTTAGAGAAGGAGAGAGCCATATTCCAACTCTAAAGCCAGCTTGATTTATAATTGAATTAGGACCACAACTTTTGTGAGGTTAAAGAGATAAAGATGTTAGGCAGTGAGATATTACCCTGTAGATTATATTGATACCAATAGGTCCTTCCCTTCTCCTGTAGATGTGTGGGTGTTCAAGGCCTTTTGATTTCTTGAAGATGGGTATTTCTATTATCCTGTAAAGATAAAAAAAAAAAAAGAACCCTGACCTGACCCTTGTTTGTTGAGTTTTTCTTACAACTTGTAGAGTTGTCACATCAGTGGATGAGCTATCACTACTCCTCATCAAGGGAATCCTCCTGTTCAAATAGAGGTTTTTTTATTTATTTATTTATTTATTTATTTATTTATTTATTTATTTATTTATTTATTTATTTATTGGTTTTTCGAGACAGGGTTTCTCTGTGTAGCTTTGCGCCTTTCCTGGAACTCGCTTGGGAGACCAGGCTGGCCTTGAACTCACAGAGATCCGCCTGCCTCTGCCTCCTGAGTGCTGGGATTAAAGGCGTGCGCCACCACCGCCCATCCAAATAGAGTTTTTATTAATTTTGTTAGTATCCATAGCTTTTTTTCTTCTGCAGAAACAAAAGCAAAACCCTTTCTCCAATGTAGGACATATCCTGCTTTCCATTCCAAGGTCAACACATCTTTGAAGGAGACAGGTTGGTTTAGCTCAGGAGTTTTTTCTGTTATCCAATATCTTTCCACAGCTGTTGTTCCTTTCTCATCAGCATTGAGAAAATTCAAGGTTAATAAAGCACTATGCAATCTATTTCTAGGAATCATTGTTACCTCTTTCTGTTTATTTAGCATATACTTTAAAGTTTGATTGGATCTTTCTATGACTGCTTGGCCTGTGGGATTGTGTGGTATACCTGTAACATGCTTATAGTGGTATTCTATTTGTACTGAAATATGATTTTATTTGTATGTTAATAAATAAAGTTGCCTAGGGGTCAGAGCTATCAGCAAGCCATAGCGAAAGCCAGGGCGGTGGTGGTGCACGCCTTTAATCCTAGCACTCGGCAGGCAGAGCTAGGTAGATCTCTGTGTGTTCAAAGATACAGCCAGCATTGGAGACACACGCCCTTAATCTCAATACCAACCATAAAAGACTTGGAGGTCTGTATAGAGAGGCAGTGACGAGGCAGTCACGTAGTTGGGTTTACAACCAATGAGAAGGAAGAACAGAACTCTTATTTTAAAGGCGAACGCACAGGGAGTAGTCCTTTTCGGAGAGGTCTCTTGGCGGAAGAGGCTAGCTGGCGGAAAGCGGGTAAGACTCTTAGCTCTGACCTCTTTGGCTTTCATCTTTACATTGGCTCTGTGTCTCTTATTTAATAAGGCAGTTGGTTACATCTACATTTGGCGCCCAACGTGACAATATAAAGGAACTTTATATTGTAATAAGCAAAAACTATGTCATTTTACTTGAGACATATGCTGGAACATTGTCAGTCTTAATTTGTACAAGTATTCCCATGATGTCCATAACTTCTGATAGGTGTGTAATAGGTGTGTAATTATAGAATCAGCCTTTTCAGAACTCATAGGAGTTGCCCATTGAAATCCTTAGTAGGTGTTAATAGTATGATGCACATATTTTAATTTTCCAAATTCTGCAAAATGAAGCACGTCCATCTGCCAAATTTCATTTCTTTGTAAACCTTTAGGATTACTTCCTGCAGGTAATGGAGTTTGGTTATAGAAGGAACAAGTAGTATTTTCTTTATGATTTTCTTGGATTGTTGCCAAGTGATGGAAAAGTCTCTTTTCAAACTATTGCTATTTACATGGTGTTTCTTATGAAACTGTGAGGCTTCCAGCACATTACCTATTAATAACTGATCAGTCTCATCATTACCTTGTGTTAGAAGACCTGGCAGGCCCTTATGGGATCTGATGTGTGTTTTACATATATATATGTATGTATATATACATATATATATATGATGTTCCCTATTTCTGATGATTTCCTCTAACTGTATAAATAGTGAAGTTAATTCTGTGTTATCAGGAATAAATTCATCAGTTTCAATATGTAAAACAACTCTCTCTGCATATTGAGAGTCGGTAACTATATTGTCAGATTCTGTGAAGTCCATAAGTACCATAAGAATGGCATACAGTTCTGCCTTTTGTACAGAATTGTAAGGGCTTTGAGCCACTTTACTTAAGTCTCCTGATTTATATCCTGCCTTTTCTGATTTATTTGCATCAGTATAGTATGTGGGGACTCCAGAGCTTGGTTTTTTGCCATACAATGTGAGGAAGGACCCACTCAGTTCTTTTTATGAATTCTATTCTCTTGCTTTTTGGATAACAGTTGTTAATCCCTCCCAAAAACTACTGCAGGCCAATATTCATGGTCTTTCCACAAAGAGGAAATTTCCTCATTAGTCAAGGGTACTACAATTTCTGCTGGGTCCATTCCTTGATGAAGTGTTAATTTTCCTTTTAAAATCAAGTCAGAGATCTTTTCCACTCAGTTTACGTGGTAGAAATATCCATTCCAATATAATAACTTCCCTCTGCATGAAAATCCCTGTAGGGGAATGTCTGGAGGGTAATATGACCAGAATACAGTTAAGCCCTGGATTCACATGATCCACACATGCCTCTCATATTTTCTTTTCTGGTAGGACCAATTCTGTCTCAGCTTCAGCTGATAGTTCTCTTGGACTATTTAAGTCCTTGTTCCCTTTTAGGATATTGGCCAAATTTACTAGTCCATCTTTAGGTATTCCAATGATGGTCTGTAATTTGGAAATGCATTATAACAATATTTGAAAATCATTAGGAGTCTACAATCAATCTCTCCTAAGTTGTACCCTTTGGGGTCTATTTTTTTTTTGGTAGATCTATCTTATATCCTAAGTAACTAATAGAATCTCCTCTTTGTATTTTTTGGGGGAGCAATTTGTAATCACCAGTGAGGTAAATCTTTCTTTACTTCTTCAGACATGCTATCTAA
Organism: Peromyscus melanophrys; assembly: GCA_902168415.1. Lineage (NCBI taxonomy): Eukaryota > Metazoa > Chordata > Mammalia > Rodentia > Cricetidae > Peromyscus > Peromyscus melanophrys. The sequence goes on along the minus strand of CABHPR010120777.1, from coordinate 3,200 downwards.
AGTATCTAATTTCAGATCAGCTAATAAGATATCATCCATATAATGGTAAATTATAAATTGTGGAAATTGTGCACAAATTATTTCCAATGGTTTTTGCATGAAATATTGGCAAAGGGTGGGGCTATTTAACATTCACTATGGGAGAACCTTCCACTGATATCTATTGACTCTCTAGGAATTATAAGTAGGTACTGTGAAGGCAAATTTTTATCTCTCCTTTTCTTGTAGAAGTACGGTAAAAAAACAAAAACAGTCTTTTAAGTCAGTAAATATAATAGGCCATTCTTTAATTAACAGAGAGGGTAAGGGCATCCCATTCTGTAGGGAACCCATAGGCTGAATTACTTTATTAATGGCTCTCAGATCTGTCAGCATCCTCCATTTTCCAGATTTCTTTTTAATAACAAATACAGGTGAATTCAAAGGGCTGGAAGATTCTTCAATATGCTGAGCATTTAACTGCTCCTTAACCAGCTGTTTTAAGGCTTGTAGTTTCTCTTGTGTCATAGGCCATTGCCCAACCCAGACAGGTTTATCAGTTAGCCATTTTAAAGGTAGGGCCATTGGTACCTCTGAGAGTTCAACAGTGGCTGTGCTCTGTTTATGTACATCCTGAATAGTTGATGGCAGTTTATAGTATCTAATAATATTATTCCCAGAAACATGAATTGGTCTATGGTCTGCTTCTGAGGTTAGAGGGATATTAATCTGGGTATTCTGTTGCTGTGATGGTATCACAGCCCCAAAGATTCATGGCTACATTAGCCACATATGGCTTCAGCCTTCCTCTCTGTCCTTCTAGCCCTATGCATTCAACCCATCTTGTACTTTGTTTTACCTGAGATATGGTTCAAATCCCTAAAAATTGGAATCTACCTCTTGAAGAGGCCAATGCAGATGCCATGATTTTGTTGTAATTATAGTCACATCTGAACCTGTGTCCACTAAGCTTTCAAGTATAAGGTTAATTCATACCCTAAGCTTTGGTCTTTGTTCATTTATGGAAGTGTGTCAAAATATTCATTTTATGGTGTTTTTCAAAATTTTTGATCCATCTATCAATGCTGTTCTATCATCCAGTGCAGTATGGTCTTTTACGTTAGGCACTGGATTATATAATTGTCCTGGGAAGGAGTTTCCTCCACATTGACTGGAAATGACTGGACCACATTTGATTTGGGTGTAGCATGAATCTTAAAGAGTCTTATTAATAAAATCAAACCTGAGGCCAGTTATTGGGGTGAACACTGGAAGGTCAGAGAGACAGAATAAGCCACAGCTATCTCACCTCGCTGAATCCTCAGCTGGTCTTGTTTCCTCAGACTGGATGCCCCGAGCCCCCTCATCCAGAATGGGTCTCAGCTGAACTGCTGCTAGAAGCCTAAAAGCTTAACCAGCCACATGCTTCTCCAGGCCAAAGACTTCTCCAGGCCAAAGGCCTCTCCAGGGCAAATGCCTCTAGTTTCTGGTCCTCACGCTTTATATACCTTTCTGCTTTCTACCACCACTCCCTGGGATTAAAGGTGTGGCTTTCTGGGATTAAAGGTGTGCCTGGCCGTTTCCAATGTGGCCTTGAACTCACAGAGATCCAGAGGGATTTCTGTCTCTGGATGCTAGGTTTAAAGGCGTATGCTACCACTGCCTAACCTCTGTTTAATATTGTGGCTGTCCTGTTCTCTGACCCCAGATAAGTTTATTAGCATACACAATAGTTTGGGGAACACAATACCCCCACATTTGGGGGCCTGTGAGAGGCCCCCTGACACATTTCCCACTGGTAAAGGGTTGCCTCGTATGTCTCTTGTTGATCTGCGTTCATTGGTCCAATGTCTGTCTTTGCCACATCTTTTGCATAATCCAGAAGTTTGGGGTCTCCTGTTTGGGTTATTTCTAGAAGAAGCATTGCTTGTAGGAGTGCCCTGTGTACAATTTCTGGTTTATCTGGTTTACCACAGTTAACACATTTGACACTTTGATGCCTCTTTATACCTCTGGAAATTACCTCTTCTATCCAAGCCTCATCACCTTAGTTAAGAGACTCAACATTGATTGTGTGTTGGATCCATTCTTCTATGGGTGCTAGTCTGACCTTTAAAGGTGCAATTATCTTTTTTCATTCTATATAAGCATTTTCAAAAGCCAAAGATTGATTTGGTACTCATCTAACTTCTTGATCTGATATTGTGTTGTTTACAGCTTTAGTCAAACTTTGTAAAAAAAAAAAAAGTTCTTTTGACCCCTGTATGACCTTGGTATATAGCTCAGTTGGTTTCCCTGGTTCTGGAATCTTCCCAACCATTTAAGGCTGCTGTATGGCATATGGATAATGTATGCTCATCAAAGGTAGATTGTGCATCTATATCAGTGAAACAGCCCTCACCAAGAATTTGATCTTGGAAGAACTGAAAACCTCTAATCTTACCTTGTTGCTCAAGGGCCTTAGCTTCTTCTTTTAACCAGCTTTTCCATTGTAATTGCTGGCTATATTTTAACACAGCTGATATTAGCTGATTCCGGTCATTTGGTGTGATCGTATTTCTAGAAGACCATGCATTTAACATCTGTTTCACATATGTTGAATGTATACCATAGGTAACTATAGCATCCTTGATGTTCTTTAAATCTCTCATATGTATAGACTCCCATTTATCCCTTCAGGATATTTATCAGTTGCTGGTTTTTCATAAATAGTAACAAGATATATATCATGGCTTGTGACTTTTGGTAAATCATCTCTGACTCTATAAGGCACTGGTGATGTTATAAACTCCCTAACCTGTTCCTTCTGCATATTAACACTTTTATTATCCATTCTAACAGAGTCCTGTAAAGTTTGAAATTGATTAACACAGCTTTTTCTAAATTCTGTACCTCTTGTATCTTAAATGATTCTGATGACTTCATGGAATCAAAAAATTTTTATCTTCATCATAAATACATGATTCTGTACTAGGCTATGCTGACTCCCCATTGGAGGTCTTACCTTGTCAGAGGAGGGGCTGAGGGGTGCATGGGGGGAAGGCTGGGAGGATAGAGGAGGGAAGAGAGGGGGATCTGTGGTTGGTATATAAAATGAATAAATAAATAAATATATGATTCAAAAGATTTTATTCTATCAATTAATGATGATCATTCCTCCTTAGAAATTATCTGTATGGCATTAAGATTGCCTTGCAGACTTAATGTTTTACCCAAAAAAA